>JAXIVJ010004988.1:0-77808 GCA_036785665.1 Chirona hameri
ATATATATATATATATATATATATATATATATATATATATATATATATATATATATATATATATATATATATATATATATATATATATATATATATATATATATATATATATATATATATATATATATATATATATATATATATATATATATATATATATATATATATATATATATATATATATATATATATATATATATATATATATATATATATATATATATATATATATATATATATATATATATATATATATATATATATATATATATATATATATATATATATATATATATATATATATATATATATATATATATATATATATATATATATATATATATATATATATATATATATATATATATATATATATATATATATATATATATATATATATATATATATATATATATATATATATATATATATATATATATATATATATATATATATATATATATATATATATATATATATATATATATATATATATATATATATATATATATATATATATATATATATATATATATATATATATATATATATATATATATATATATATATATATATATATATATATATATATATATATATATATATATATATATATATATATATATATATATATATATATATATATATATATATATATATATATATATATATATATATATATATATATATATATATATATATATAATACAAAGAGGGCTTACTATACAGGACAAAATAACATCGGATCTTTCGGGTATATTGTAGCACCCTGACGAAGGGTGTTACAATATACCCGAAAGCTCCGCTTTTAATATTTGTATTGTGGAATAAGTTAACATCCACTTTGTGGAGGTTCTGAATACATCATCTCATCATCTCATCATCTAAGTCCTCTTTGTATTTAATCTTCATCTGGGATCTCTACGTCCTTTGACCCTTCCGGTCTCACCAGAGACTCCTCAGACCTTCCAAGAAGCCCCTCTTGTGTGTCAAGGGGCCCATTCGGCCTGTTCAAAGGTCCTTCTGACCTGGCCAGCGACTGCACTGGCTGCTTTGTCGCCCTGCCGACATGCTCAGGGGCAGGGGCGGTGGATTGAGGGGCGCAGGGTATCCCCCAGATTGAGCAAGCTAAAATCTGGGGGGGGGGGGCAAAACTACCCTTTGCCCCCCAGGATTTTCGACTGGGGGAATTTTGGATACCCTGCCCCGCAATCCGCCGCCCCTGCTCAGAGGCCCCTCCGACCTGCCCAGGGGCCCCTCCAGTCTGGCTAGGAACTCATCCGGCATGTTCAAGGGGCCTTCCGACCGGCCCAGGGACCCTTTCGGTTTAGTCAGGGGCCCCTCTGACTTGCCCAGGAGCTCTTCCGATCAGCCAAGCGACTCTTCTGGTCGGCTTGCGCTGGCTGCTTTGTTGCCCTGCCGACATGCTTAAGGGGCCCTCCGACCTGCCCTGGAGCCCCTCCGTGCTGGCCAGGGGCCACTTCGGCATGTTCAGGGGCTCTTCTTACCCGCCCAGGGGTCCTTTCGGTCTGGAAAGGGGCCCCTCCGATCTGCGCAGGGGCCCTTTTAACTTTACAGGGGCCCTCTGGTCTCTCCAGGGGCCCTTTAACCTTCTAAGGGGCCCTTCCAACCTAGCAAGGCACTGCGATGGCTGCTTTGTCGCCTTGCGACATGCTCCGAGGGCCCTCCGACCTGCCCTGGGGCCCTCCGTGCTGGCTAGGGGCTCATTCGGCATGTTCAGGGGCCCTTCTGACCCACCTAGGGGCCGTTTCGGTCTGGTCAGGGCCCCTCTGAACTGCACAGGGGCCCTCTTAACTTCACAGGGGCCCTCTGGTCTGTCCAGGGGCCCTCCAACCTGCTCAGGGGCCCTTATGACCTGGCAAAGGTCTGCGCTGGCCGCTTTGTCGCCCTGTCGACATGCTCAGAGGCCTCTCAACATGCCCAGGGGCCCTCTGTGCTGGCTAGGGGCCCATTCGACATGTTCAGGGGGCCCATTCGACGTGCTCAGGGGGCCTTCTGACCCGCTCAGTGGCCCTTTCCGTCTGGCCAGGGCCCCTTCTGACATGTACAGGGCTCTCTTGAACGTCCAAGGGGCCCTCTGGTCTTTCAGAGAGCGCCCTGGTAGCCCTAAAGAGCCTCTGAAGTCCTCTAAACTCTCTAAAGACCACGCTTCGTGTAGTAAAGAGCCTATGATACCGCGCTTCGCGCGGTCTCATCGGCCCTTTTCGGCGCGCTGCACGCGCCGAAAAGGGCCCTCCTGGGGGGGGGGGGGGCGCCCCGCCACCCTCCCCTTGGCTACGTGCCTGTCCGCGACGGAGAGTGCTTTAGCCCCCATAACACCCTGATAGCTGTGCCCCTGATAGGAGCATTCAGACAGTGGCGCACGCAGGATTCCATGGGGGGGGGGGGGGGGGGGGGGGGGGGTCAGAGCCCTAAGAGCGAGCCCCCTTGTGTGCGGGCCCCACCCATTTTTTTAAAGAAAACTTGGTGGATTTCAGTCACTTGTTTTTGAGCGGGCCCCCTACAGCATGGGATCTGAGCCATTATAATTGTCTTGTCAATGTCGTGTAAGGTGACTGCGTGTGCCACTGATGTGCGAATTGTAGGTGCGTGTGCTACTGATGTGCGGTACAACTGTCGAGAGTTGACGAAATGAGGTCAATGCAACACGCAGTAGTGGTGAACCGATACGGTATTTTTGGAGCAGGTATGTGTGATCAGTTGCTTTCCAAATCTCGGGATAGGTGGACATTGTTGGAAATATTTTTGGTGTTAGGTGGACATTGTATTTCGATGGACCTAAAATGTCCATGTTAAATTAGTCATGCCGTCGCACATTATGGTGGACGTTTAGCCACCCAGCACAATATTACTTTTTGGTGGACCTAAATTCACGTCCCCTTTAAACACTCCCTGCATATCAAACCGCATTTTTGATGTTTCATAGTTCCAGTCTTCACCACCTGTCGGCGCGACCATCGCAAATTAATCAGCTGATTGCGGCGGCGGCGGGCGGCCGCGGCAGGCGGCTGCTCTGTGATTCGGCAGAGCGTCGTGTTCTGGAGCGTTTAGCAATAACAATTAGTTACAAACTATTGGACTTGTAAAGAACTGAGTTACTGTAAAAAGGTTTGATAATGCAGTGTAAGATGTTAATAATATTACTATGTAAATATGAATGAATGCATTTCAAAGTCACGCATAATTTGTCAGACTAGTTTTATTTAAAATTGTGTTTCGTTAATATATTATGCTCCTACTTCGATACGCTCGTCAGAGAGCAGCCATTGTGGTGGCCAACGCGGGCGGTTGTGTGTGTGGCTCTGCTGAAAGATGCCGGGATGCAAGGTAAGCTCTCTGTATTTGATACTGTTTGTTTGTTTCTGGGTCAAGAACCAATCTTCTTGGGACCAAGGCTCTAATTGTCTTGGGTCGTCAGTTTGTCGGTTGTCAGGACACGCGCAACATACGCCGTCGGTGACGAATGCCACGCGAATTCTGTATCTGACACCAACACTGGTGGATCTAGGCTGACCATTTGGGGAGGACAAACAATAATTTTGCCTGAAATGAAAGGCAATATTTGAGAGAAAAAATGCATATTTGAGCAACAATCATGACCGTTCGGGGAAGGCCATTGCCTCGGGTCCTCGCTCTGTTTCCGCCAGTGGATACCAATCATTCTGTGCTAACGGCAGAGACGCCTTCGCTACCTGTACAGTGCAGACATGTGCATGGATTCCAAGATGCTGATGATCCCTGTGATCTGGATTCAGGATCCACTGAAATCATATATCTGCTACAGTTTGCCTATGAATCAGAATACAAAACGGTCTGGACCAATGGTGTCACCAGTTTCAAAATCACTAGGGACAAATCCAAGTGCACTTGTACACGAGAGCGGGACTATATTAGGGATGACGGAAAATTACTAGGGACAATATCCCTTGTGTTCCCAGTGGTGGCGACGCCCATGGTCTGGACCATTCCAATGGATTTGCAGGACCAGATTGGATCGGTTCAGAGAATTGATAGTACAACATATTCCAAATGTATCATCATACAAATTGTAAGCTAAAAGTTCAATATCTTGTCAAATTTAAACACCAGACTTGTCATGCTATTAACAGTGTAAAAGCCCTTGAGTGTGTTGATATTGACTACACCACTAGTGACAGCAAGGTCTAGTATTTGTGTGTGACTGAACATCACGCTGCAGCTGCGCAGGCATAGGTGGAGAATGTACTTCTAGGTATGTGTGGCCAATGCCACACCAACTTAGAAGTTGGTGTTGCAGCACCATACCTACCCATATTTAATTTTGTTTGTAATGCAAATGTATTGTAGCATCTTGACAGGTTATGAAAAAAGCACTAGAATAACCTTTGGCCAAACCAACTTTTGAAACAATTCCAGTTGGGCAAACTACAGGGAGCAGATACAAAATAGATTGATCAATAAATAAATTGGAATGGGCCATGCCCATGTAAGGATATTTGATCTAAATTTAGATACCTTTTGGTACATTCTCACATTCAAACATCCCATAACCACGGAAAAAGGCCCCACTCTACAATTTTTTTCTACCAAAATGAAGTGCATGAATAGCTCTTTATTTTATTTTGTCATTGGCAGCCAATACTTTTTGGGCTGAAAGAATTTTGCTCTCTTCATTTTGTTCTTGAAATTTGCTCTCTTCACCTAATCTTACCAACATTGTAGTTACCTTACTGGTTAGCAGGCACAGATCCAGAATTTTGGTCAGGGGGCGCGCCATACAAAAAAGTTCCGCCCTACGGGCGCACTTAGCGGGCGATACATGGGCGCGACCCGGCACAGGAGGAAGGGCTCGCGAGCGCGCGCCCAAGCGACCACCTCTAAATCTGCGCCTGGTTAGGGTGAAAGTCCAATATTCGGACATGTCCAAATCTGACTTTTCATGCATCAGAATGCAGACAATACTGAACACATTGTTTACATTCTGATAGCATGAAAAGTCTGAGAATAGGATGTGTCGGGGTTACTCTCAATCTGCATCAGGTATATTGTACCTGATGTGAGCCAAGTGCGTGTCTAATCTAGCATCTCACGTCTAATCGCCTAATCTATAGTTAAAATGTCATTCCATTTTGCTCACAAATATTTCATATCTACCACAAATCAGGATTTGTTCCCTTTCAAGTACAGTATTTCTTTAAAAAAATGAAAATCTTAATTTCCTTAACAAGAAAGTTTACTTTCCACCTATGGAGGACATCCTGCACAATCTTACTTTGGCTTGTTTGGAAGCAAATCAAAATGGAATCCATTTGCATTAGCCAGCTGCTTGTGCAATCTAAATTCGGATCACCCATCTGGATCACCCAGTCATCTCACCTCATTGAAGGAAACCACATATTAAAATAACGAAATATCCCACCACAAAAATAGGCAAATCAACATCACGTTTTATAACAGAGCCAATATCAGCCACAAGAAAACATTTTCCGTAATAGAATTGCCTATTTTAGATAAGGTACATAATACGTATAATACGTCATCAGTCCATACTTTTTTCGCCAATGGAAAGCGGGCAGTACTTTCAGATCCACCCGTTAACCAAGGCAATAGAAACCCCGTAAACTGTCAAAACGGGTCTCGTGACGTCATGAGTAACTTGAGTTATGTTCTATCTGAAATACTGCGATACACCGCAATGAGCATTTTGAGATGGGAATAAATTAAACCCGTCATCGAATTGACTGACTTCATCACCATAAATGACTTCAAATCACCAAAACGTCACAACATATTGAGAATTTCGGCCGATGGACTTCTTTAAAAATATTTAACCGTCGTCCTACGTGGGGGGGGGGGTCCTAAAACGACCCCCCTGAAGTTTGTCTTGTATAACTTTTTACACATGCTGCGAATCTTGCTGAAATTTTCAGTAGTCGAGTTTAAAACAATTATACGTAAGCTGTAAGAATTTCATTGAAATTGATTAAGTAGTTTGGGAGATAATGATGTTTTGATGACGTCATGTTGTTGGAAAAACGATAAATGTTTGAAAAATCGTAGAAAACAGAGTTATAAAGCAAATTGCAAACGCAATTACGCAAAGATAGAAAATGGCATTCTCTTTAAAATTGTAATCTCGGATTTCTGCCTTTTTTACCCCTAAAATGTTTTTTTTATTAATCACCACAAAATCAAACTTTTCAAAGATGTAAAAAAAGAGGAATATATGTGAGAGAACTGGGTATGGACAATATCCAAACCAAATTTCAAAGCAATATCTCTATTTGTGTCTGAGTGATGGCTCCCTAAGTGTAAGAAACTCATGACGTCATTGTTTTTAATAACTTTGACTTTTTTTGACCAGATACGAACAAATCATTACCTTTTATGTATTTCTGAGACAAACCTGTCTAGAAACTTGCCTTCTTATTTACATTTATCAATTTATAATTTGAGGTTTTCTGACATCAAAATCGCTGTTCTGGACGTGGTCGATCCGAGGTCATTCACTTGACCTGGAAGGTCAAGTGAATGACCTCGACCCGAAGCCCGAAGCCTACAAAAGTTGACCCGAAGCCTACAAAAATGCATACCGTGAGATTCCAAACATGACAAGCAACATGTTGGTTCTCACCGTGTTGCTCTATGTTGCTTGGTTTGAAAGTTAACAGGGAGGTCTTTTTAGGACCCCCCCCCCCGTAGGGCGAAGGTGAAAAGCTCCCTTAGGTCGAGGGTTAAACTGGCTCTCAGGGTTAGGTTAGGTTAGGATAGGATAGGATAAAATAGGGAAAAGGCTTGAGACAAACATGGTGATTCTTTAACATGGAGTCAATGAGAAAGTTGTCATTTCGGTGATGGATTAATGCCATGCCTTTTGAGATTCGTTTTGTTTTGAGTTATTGGTCAAGTTTGATGCTTGTGTGTGTGTTCCATAAGTGTGATACTTGTTCAATAAAATAAGCGATAGATAAGTTAGATGTATTCCTTTTGACCCTGCCGCCATGCCCACCATGACAAAACATAGGAGTCATAGGAGCACCCGGATGCAGGTTAGAGTAAATATATATCCGCTTCTACTTTGCTATTTTAACATATTAGTTGGCTTTGCTTTCATTGGGTACATGTTATTTATTTACATCAGAATTTCGAAGTAAGGAATTTATCAATGAGTTTGTTTTTTTTCAGAGAAGAGCAGCACCTATCGGGAGAAGGAAGAAATGTCATAAGTCTTCTCTGGTATGTACAAATATAAAAAGGTAATCATCACATATCGTGGCCAGCCTGTGTCCGTCTGAGAAAGTGCTGGCAGGACCCTTTGCATGCCTAATTGTGTCATTGAGCATTGATGTAAGATATCCAAACATGGATGACAGTTTGCAGTTGCACCCACTACCCCCCCCCCCTTCCACTGCTTCCACCGTCACTGGTTGTGATACCATTCTTAAACAGAGTTGAAATATCATGCAAAAAGTTGTGGGTGCATTGATTAGGGTCCAATTTGGTGAAAGTTCCCCCCACTGCCCCCCCCCCCCACCCCTCACGAGCCTCAAGGAGGTGGAAAACGTAAAAAATAAGCCAGACAAACTGGATAAGCAAAAGGTGATGCATGTTGTTTTACCTAGTTCGTTTTACTAATAATTTTGTGCCGTAATATTTAGGACCGCTCCCATTGGCACGCTCAGCGGTCGCCACTGCGGAACCGACCAGGTCACCGCCGACAGCCCCAACCCGCTCAAAGGCCTGATTCCGAGCTTGCTTGTGCGTCTGCGTGTTTGTATGTTTTGTTCTATGTTCAAATATGAATCCAGAGTGTGGCTACCTAGCTACTTTTTGTGTATCAGTAAATTGGACTGAAAAGACAGAGGAAGTGTAGTGAAAAGCTTCAGACTGAAGCACATGAAAATGAAATGAAAAGACATTGATCTGAAAAATATGCTACTGCCATATGATTATGCTATTGGATCGATTTTGATAAGGGTTACATTTTGCGTAAACTCAGGCGTAGGAACAGGGCCAGGGGGCAGGAGGGCCATGGCCTGCTCACTTTTCGGCCATTTGTTTTCCTAAAATATTGTATTATGCTTAGTGAGGAAAATTTGTATGACAAAAGGTTCGCAAAGCGAGAAGTCAAAATCTGCACACAATTTTTCATAGGAGGTTGAGTTTCTCTCAAAATGAGATCAAAGTTGCACTGGAACTCTTCACCCTTCACTCACTCTGCCTGATGTTCCTACGTCCCTGTAAGCTCTGCAGTGAGTTATGCCAATTGACAAGTTGTTTGGTTTCTCTTTTGTTGTTGCATAACATGACCAATCCATGATTTCGCAGAAAATATTCTTCGTTGAAAAAATCCTGAAATACGATCCAGAGGAAGCAAAATATCAAGTTAAATGGAAAGGCTACAGGTAAGAACCATATTTAATTAGGTAGTACCAATTCACATATAAATATACGCCACATATCATGGGCGCAAATTGACCACGCAGTCGTCGCGCCCTAAAGCCCCAACAAACAAACAATGTGTCTCTGTCTCTGTCTCTGTGTCTCTGTCTGTGTCTCTGTCCCTGTGTCTCTGTCTCTGTGTATCTGTCTCTGTGTCTCTGTATATGTGTCTCTGTCTCTGTCTCTGTGTCTCTGTCTCTGTGTCTCTGTTTCTGTGTCTCTGTCTCTGTGTCTCTGTCTCTGTGTCTCTGTCTCTGTGTCTCTGTCTCTGTGTCTCTGTCTCTGTGTCTCTGTCTCTGTGTCTCTGTCTCTGTGTCTCTGTCTCTGTGTCTCTGTCTCTGTGTCTCTGTCTCTGTGTCTCTGTCTCTGTGTCTCTGTCTCTGTGTCTCTGTCTCTGTGTCTCTGTCTCTGTGTCTCTGTCTCTGTGTCTCTGTCTCTGTGTCTCTGTCTCTGTGTCTCTGTCTCTGTGTCTCTGTCTCTGTGTCTCTGTCTCTGTGTCTCTGTCTCTGTGTCTCTGTCTCTGTGTCTCTGTCTCTGTGTCTCTGTCTCTGTGTCTCTGTCTCTGTGTCTCTGTCTCTGTGTCTCTGTCTCTGTGTCTCTGTCTCTGTGTCTCTGTCTCTGTGTCTCTGTCTCTGTGTCTCTGTGTCTCTGTCTCTGTGTCTCTGTCTCTGTGTCTCTGTCTCTGTGTCTCTGTCTCTGTGTCTCTGTCTCTGTGTCTCTGTCTCTGTGTCTCTGTCTCTGTGTCTCTGTCTCTGTGTCTCTGTCTCTGTGTCTCTGTCTCTGTGTCTCTGTCTCTGTGTCTCTATCTCTGTGTCTGTCTCTGTGTCTCTGTCTCTGTGTCTCTGTATCTGTCTCTGTGTCTCTGTCTCTGTCTCTATGTCTCTGTATATGTGTCTCTGTCTATGTGTCTCTGTGTCTGTGTCTATGTCTCTGTGTCTCTGTCTCTGTGTCTCTGTCTCTGTGTCTCTGTCTCTGTGTCTCTGTCTCTGTGTCTCTGTCTCTGTGTCTCTGTCTCTGTGTCTCTGTCTATGTGTCTTTGTCTCTGTGTCTCTGTCTCTGTGTCTCTGTCTCTGTGTCTCTGTCTCTGTGTATCTGTCTCTGTGTCTCTGTCTCTGTGTCTCTGTCTCTGTGTCTTTGTCTCTGTGTCTCTGTCTCTGTGTCTCTGTCTCTGTGTCTCTGTCTCTGTGTCTCTGTCTCTGTGTCTCTGTCTCTGTGTCTCTGTCTCTGTGTCTCTGTCTCTGTGTCTCTGTCTCTCTGTCTCTGTATCTCTGTCTCTGTCGCTCTGTATCTGTCTCTCTGTCTCTGTGTCTCTGTATCTGTGTCTCTGTCTCTGTGTCTCTGTCTCTGTGTCTCTGTCTCTGTGTCTCTGTCTCTGTGTCTATGTCTCTGTGTCTCTGTCTCTGTGTCTCTGTCTCTGTGTCTCTGTCTCTGTGTCTCTGTCTCTGTGTCTCTGTCTCTGTGTCTCTGTCTCTGTGTCTCTGTCTATGTGTCTCTGTCTCTGTGTCTCTGTCTCTGTGTCTCTGTCTCTGTGTCTCTGTCTCTGTGTCTCTGTCTCTGTGTCTCTGTCTCTGTGTTTCTGTCTCTGTGTCTCTGTCTCTGTGTCTCTGTCTCTGTGTCTCTGTCTCTGTGTCTCTGTCTCTGTCTCTGTGTCTCTGTCTCTGTGTCTCTGTCTCTGTGTCTCTGTCTCTGTGTCTCTGTCTCTGTGTCTCTGTCTCTGTGTCTCTGTCTCTGTGTCTCTGTCTCTGTGTCTCTGTCTCTGTGACTCTGTTTCTGTGTCTCTGTCTCTGTGTCTCTGTCTCTGTGTCTATGTCTCTGTGTCTATGTCTCTGTGTCTCTGTCTCTGTGTCTCTGTCTCTGTGTCTCTGTCTCTGTGTCTCTGTCTCTGTGTATCTGTCTCTGTGTCTCTGTCTCTGTGTCTCTGTCTCTGTGTCTCTGTCTCTGTGTCTCTGTCTCTGTGTCTCTGTCTCTGTGTCTCTGTCTCTGTGTATCTGTCTCTGTGTCTCTGTCTCTGTGTCTCTGTCTCTGTGTCTCTGTATCTGTGTCTCTGTCTCTGTGTCTCTGTCTCTGTGTCTCTGTCTCTGTGTCTCTGTATCTGTGTCTCTGTCTCTGTGTCTCTGTCTCTGTGTATCTGTCTCTGTGTCTCTGTCTCTGTGTCTCTGTCTCTGTGTCTCTGTCTCTGTGTCTCTGTCTCTGTGTCTCTGTCTCTGTGTCTCTGTCTCTGTGTCTCTGTCTCTGGGTCTCTGTGTCTCTGTCTCTGTGTCTCTGTCTCTGTGTCTCTGTCTCTGTGTCTCTGTCTCTGTGTCTCTGTCTCTGTGTCTCTGTCTATGTGTCTCTGTCTCTGTGTCTCTGTCTCTGTGTCTCTGTCTCTGTGTCTCTGTCTCTGTGTCTCTGTCTCTGTGTCTCTGTCTCTGTGTCTCTGTCTCTGTGTCTCTGTCTCTGTGTCTCTGTCTCTGTGTCTCTGTCTCTGTGTCTCTGTCTCTGTGTCTCTGTATCTGTGTCTCTGTCTATGTGTCTATGTCTATGTGTCTCTGTCTCTGTGTCTCTGTCTATGTGTCTCTGTCTCTGTGTCTGTGTCTCTGTCTCTGTGTCTCTGTCTATGTGTCTCTGTCTATGTGTATCTGTCTATGTGTCTCTATGTCTCTGTGTCTCTGTCTATGTGTCTCTGTCTATATGTCTCTGTCTCTGTGTCTATGTCTCTGTGTCTCTGTCTCTGTGTATCTGTCTCTGTGTCTCTGTCTCTGTGTCTCTGTCTCTGTGTCTCTGTCTCTGTGTCTCTGTGTCTCTGTCTCTGTGTCTCTGTATCTGTGTCTCTATGTCTCTGTGTCTCTGTATCTGTGTCTCTGTCTATGTGTCTCTGTATCTGTGTCTGTCTCTGTGTCTCTGTGTCTCTGTGTCTCTGTGTCTCTGTGTCTCTGTGTCTCTGTGTCTCTGTGTCTCTGTGTCTCTGTGTCTCTGTGTCTCTGTGTCTCTGTCTCTGTGTCTCTGTCTCTGTGTCTCTGTCTCTGTGTCTCTGTCTCTGTGTCTCTGTCTCTGTGTCTCTATCTCTGTGTCTCTGTCTCTGTGTCTCTGTCTCTGTGTCTCTGTCTCTGTGTCTCTGTCTCTGTGTCTCTGTCTCTGTGTATCTGTCTCTGTGTCTCTGTCTCTGTGTCTCTGTCTCTGTGTCTCTGTGTCTCTGTCTCTGTGTCTCTGTCTCTGTGTCTCTGTCTCTGTGTCTCTGTGTCTCTGTCTCTGTGTCTCTGTCTCTGTGTCTCTGTCTCTGTGTCTCTGTCTCTGTGTCTCTGTCTCTGTGTCTCTTGTCTCTGTGTCTCTGTCTCTGTGTCTCTGTCTCTGTGTCTCTGTATCTGTGTCTCTGTCTCTGTGTCTCTGTCTCTGTGTCTCTGTCTCTGTGTCTCTGTCTCTGTGTCTATGTATCTGTGTCTCTGTCTATGTCTCTGTCTCTGTGTCTCTGTCTCTGTGTCTCTGTCTCTGTGTCTCTGTCTCTGTCTCTGTCTCTGTGTCTCTGTCTCTGTGTCTCTGTCTCTGTGTCTCTGTCTCTGTATCTCTGACTCTGTGTCTCTGTCTCTGTGTTTCTGTCTCTGTGTCTCTGTCTCTGTGTCTCTGTCTCTGTGTCTCTGTCTCTGTGTCTCTGTCTCTGTGTCTCTGTCTCTGTGTCTCTGTCTCTGTGTCTCTGTCTCTGTGTCTCTGTCTCTGTGTCTCTGTCTCTGTGTCTCTGTCTCTGTGTCCTGTCTCTGTGTCTCTGTCTCTGTGTCTCTGTCTCTGTGTCTCTGTCTCTGTGTCTCTGTCTCTGTTTCTCTGTCTCTGTGTATCTGTCTCTGTGTCTCTGTCTCTGTGTCTCTGTCCTCTGTGTCTTTGTGTCTCTGTCTCTGTGTCTCTGTCTCTGTGTCTCTGTCTCTGTGTCTCTGTCTCTGTGTCTCTGTCTCTGTGTCTCTGTCTCTGTGTCTCTGTCTCTGTGTCTCTGTATCTGTGTCTCTGTCTCTGTGTCTCTGTCTCTGTGTCTCTGTTTCTGTGTCTCTGTCTCTGTGTCTCTGTCTCTGTGTCTCTGTCTCTGTGTCTCTGTCTCTGTGTCTCTGTCTCTGTGTCTCTGTCTCTGTGTCTCTGTCTCTGTGTCTCTGTCTCTGTGTCTCTCTGTCTCTGTGTCTCTGTCTCTGTGTCTCTGTCTCTGTGTCTCTGTCTCTGTGTCTCTGTCTCTGTGTCTCTGTCTCTGTGTCTCTGTCTCTGTGTCTCTGTCTCTGTGTATCTGTCTCTGTGTCTCTGTCTCTGTGTCTCTGTCTCTATGTCTCTGTGTCTCTGTCTATCTGTCTCTGTGTCTCTGTCTCAGTGTCTCTGTCTCTGTGTCTCTGTCTCTGTGTCTCTGTCTCTGTGTCTCTGTCTCTGTGTCTCTGTCTCTGTGTCTCTGTCTCTGTGTCTATGTCTCTGTGTCTCTGTCTCTGTGTCTCTGTCTCTGTGTCTCTGTCTCTGTGTCTCTGTCTCTGTGTCTCTGTCTCTGTGTCTCTGTCTCTGTGTCTCTGTCTCTGTGTCTCTGTCTCTGTGTCTCTGTCTCTGTGTCTCTGTCTCTGTGTCTCTGTCTCTGTGTCTCTGTCTCTGTGTCTCTGCCTCTGTGTCTCTGTATCTGTGTCTCTGTCTCTGTGTCTCTGTCTCTGTGTCTCTGTCTCTGTGTCTCTGTCTCTGTGTCTCTGTCTCTGTGTCTCTGTCTCTGTGTCTCTGTCTCTGTGTCTCTGTCTCTGTGTCTCTGTCTCTGTGTCTCTGTCTCTGTGTCTCTGTCTCTGTGTCTCTGTCTCTGTGTCTCTGTCTCTGTGTATCTGTCTCTGTGTCTCTGTCTCTGTGTCTCTGTCTCTGTGTCTCTGTCTCTGTGTCTCTGTCTCTGTGTATCTGTCTCTGTGTCTCTGTCTCTGTGTCTCTGTCTCTGTGTCTCTGTCTCTGTGTCTCTGTCTATGTGTCTCTGTCTCTGTGTCTCTGTCTCTGTGTCTCTGTCTCTGTGTCTATTTCTCTGTGTCTCTGTCTATGTGTCTCTGTCTCTGTGTCTCTGTCTCTGTGTCTCTGTCTCTGTGTCTCTGTCTCTGTGTCTCTGTCTCTGTGTCTCTGTCTCTGTGTCTCTGTCTCTGTCTCTGTATCTGTGTCTCTGTTTCTGTGTCTCTGTCTCTGTGTCTCTGTCTCTGTGTCTCTGTCTCTGTGTCTCTGTCTCTGTGTCTCTGTCTCTGTCTCTGTGTCTCTGTCTCTGTGTCTCTGTCTCTGTGTCTCTGTCTCTGTGTCTCTGTCTCTGTGTCTCTGTCTCTGTGTCTCTGTCTCTGTGTCTCTGTCTCTGTGTCTCTGTCTCTGTGTCTCTGTCTCTGTGTCTCTGTCTCTGTGTCTCTGTCTCTGTGTCTCTGTCTCTGTGTCTCTGTCTCTGTGTCTCTGTCTCTGTGTCTCTGTCTCTGTGTCTCTGTCTCTGTGTCTCTGTCTCTGTGTCTCTGTCTCTGTGTCTCTGTCTCTGTGTCTCTGTCTCTGTGTCTCTGTCTCTGTGTCTCTGTCTCTGTGTCTCTGTCTCTGTGTCTCTGTCTCTGTGTCTCTGTCTCTGTGTCTCTGTCTCTGTGTCTCTGTCTCTGTGTCTCTGTCTCTGTGTCTCTGTCTCTGTGTCTCTGTCTCTGTGTCTCTGTCTCTGTGTCTCTGTCTCTGTGTCTCTGTCTCTGTGTCTCTGTCTCTGTGTCTCTGTCTCTGTGTCTCTGTCTCTGTGTCTCTGTCTCTGTGTCTCTGTCTCTGTGTCTCTGTCTCTGTGTCTCTGTCTCTGTGTCTCTGTCTCTGTGTCTCTGTATCTGTGTCTCTGTCTCTGTGTCTCTGTCTCTGTGTCTCTGTCTCTGTGTCTCTGTCTCTGTGTCTCTGTCTCTGTGTCTCTGTCTCTGTGTCTCTGTCTCTGTGTCTCTGTCTCTGTGTCTCTGTCTCTGTGTCTCTGTCTCTGTGTCTCTGTCTCTGTGTCTCTGTCTCTGTGTCTCTGTCTCTGTGTCTCTGTCTCTGTGTCTCTGTCTCTGTGTCTCTGTCTCTGTGTCTCTGTCTCTGTGTCTCTGTCTCTGTGTCTCTGTCTATGTGTCTCTGTCTATGTGTCTCTGTCTCTGTGTCTCTGTCTCTGTGTCTCTGTCTCTGTGTCTCTGTCTCTGTGTCTCTGTCTCTGTGTCTCTGTCTCTGTGTCTCTGTCTCTGTGTCTCTGTCTCTGTGTCTCTGTCTCTGTGTCTCTGTCTCTGTGTCTCTGTCTCTGTGTCTCTGTCTCTGTGTCTCTGTCTCTGTGTCTCTGTCTCTGTGTCTCTGTCTCTGTGTCTCTGTCTCTGTGTCTCTGTCTCTGTGTCTCTGTCTCTGTGTCTCTGTCTATATGTCTCTGTCTCTGTGTCTCTGTCTCTGTGTCTCTGTCTCTGTGTCTCTGTCTCTGTGTCTCTGTATCTGTGTCTCTGTCTCTGTGTCTCTGTCTCTGTGTCTCTGTGTCTCTGTCTCTCTGTCTCTGTGTCTCTGTCTTTGTGTCTATGTCTTTGTGTCTCTGTCTCTGTGTCTCTGTCTATGTGTCTCTGTCTCTGTGTCTCTGTCTCTGTGTCTCTGTCTCTGTGTCTCTGTCTCTGTGTCTCTGTATCTGTGTCTCTGTCTCTGTGTCTCTGTCTCTGTGTCTCTGTCTCTGTGTCTCTGTCTCTGTGTCTCTGTCTATGTGTCTCTGTCTCTGTGTCTCTGTCTCTGTGTTTCTGTCTCTGTGTCTATGTATCTGTGTCTATGTCTCTGTGTCTATGTCTCTGTGTCTATGTATCTGTGTCTATGTCTCTGTGTCTATGTCTTTGTGGCTATGTCTATGTGTCTATGTCTCTGTGTCTATGTCTTTGTGGCTATGTCTATGTGTCTATGTATATGTGTCTCTGTCTCTGTGTCTCTGTCTCTGTGTCTCTGTCTCTGTGTCTCTGTCTCTGTGTCTCTGTCTCTGTGTATCTGTCTCTGTGTCTCTGTCTCTGTGTCTCTGTCTCTGTGTCTATGTGTCTCTGCCTCTCTGTGTCTCTGTCTCTCTGTGTCTCTGTCTCTCTGTGTCTCTGTCTCTCTGTGTCTCTGTCTCTGTGTCTCTGTCTCTGTGTCTCTGTCTCTGTGTCTCTGTCTCTGTGTCTCTGTCTCTGTGTCTCTGTCTCTGTGTCTCTGTCTCTGTGTCTCTGTCTCTGTGTCTCTGTCTCTGTGTCTCTGTCTCTGTGTCTCTGTCTCTGTGTCTCTGGTCTCTGTTCTGTATCTGTGTCTGTCTCTGTGTCTCTGCCTGTGTCTCTGTGTCTCTGTGTCTCTGTGTCTCTGTCTCTGTGTCTCTGTCTCTGTGTATATGTCTCTGTGTCTCTGTCTCTGTGTCTCTGTCTATGTGTCTCTGTCTATGTGTATCTGTCTCTGTGTCTGTCTCTGTGTATCTGTCTCTGTGTATCTGTCTCTGTGTATCTGTCTCTGTGTCTCTGTCTCTGTCTCTCTGTCTCTCTGTCTCTCTGTCTCTGTGTCTATGTGTCTCTGTTTCTGTCTATGTGTCTCTGTCTCTGTCTCTGTGTCTCTGTCTCTGTGTCTCTGTCTCTCTGTCTCTGTGTCTGTGTCTCTGTGTCTGTGTCTGTGTCTGTGTCTCTGTGTCTGTGTCTCTGTGTCTGTGTCTCTGTGTCTGTGTCTCTGTGTCTGTGTCTCTGTGTCTGTGTCTCTGTGTCTGTGTCTCTGTGTCTGTGTCTCTGTGTCTGTGTCTCTGTGTCTGTGTCTCTGTGTCTGTGTCTCTGTGTCTGTGTCTCTGTGTCTGTGTCTCTGTGTCTGTGTCTCTGTGTCTGTGTCTCTGTGTCTGTGTCTCTGTGTCTGTGTCTCTGTGTCTGTGTCTCTGTGTCTGTGTCTCTGTGTCTGTGTCTCTGTGTCTGTGTCTCTGTGTCTGTGTCTCTGTGTCTGTGTCTCTGTGTCTGTGTCTCTGTGTCTGTGTCTCTGTGTCTGTGTCTCTGTGTCTGTGTCTCTGTGTCTGTGTCTCTGTGTCTGTGTCTCTGTGTCTGTGTCTCTGTGTCTGTGTCTCTGTGTCTGTGTCTCTGTGTCTGTGTCTCTGTGTCTGTGTCTCTGTGTCTGTGTCTCTGTGTCTGTGTCTCTGTGTCTGTGTCTCTGTGTATGTGTCTCTGTGTCTGTGTCTCTGTGTCTGTGTCTCTGTGTCTGTGTCTCTGTGTCTGTGTCTCTGTGTCTGTGTCTCTGTGTCTGTGTCTCTGTGTCTGTGTCTCTGTGTCTGTGTCTCTGTGTCTATGTCTCTGTGTCTGTGTCTCTGTGTCTGTGTCTCTGTGTCTGTGTCTCTGTGTCTGTGTCTCTGTGCCTGTGTCTCTGTGTCTGTGTCTCTGTGTCTGTGTCTCTGTGTCTGTGTCTCTGTGTCTGTGTCTCTGTGTCTGTGTCTCTGTGTCTGTGTCTCTGTGTCTGTGTCTCTGTGTCTGTGTCTGTGTCTCTGTGTCTGTGTCTCTGTGTCTGTGTCTCTGTGTCTGTGTCTCTGTGTCTGTGTCTCTGTGTCTGTGTCTCTGTGTCTGTGTCTCTGTGTCTGTGTATCTGTGTCTGTGTCTCTGTGTCTGTGTCTCTGTGTCTGTGTCTCTGTGTCTGTGTCTCTGTGTCTGTG
Organism: Chirona hameri; assembly: GCA_036785665.1. NCBI lineage: Eukaryota > Metazoa > Arthropoda > Thecostraca > Balanomorpha > Balanidae > Chirona > Chirona hameri. Next base: position 17,027 of record JAXIVJ010004988.1, read on the forward strand.
TCTCTGTGTCTGTGTCTCTGTGTCTGTGTCTCTGTGTCTGTGTCTCTGTGTCTGTGTCTCTGTGTCTGTGTCTCTGTGTCTGTGTCTCTGTGTCTGTGTCTCTGTGTCTGTGTCTCTGTGTCTGTGTCTCTGTGTCTGTGTCTCTGTGTCTGTGTCTCTGTGTCTGTGTCTCTGTGTCTGTGTCTCTGTGTCTGTGTCTCTGTGTCTGTGTCTCTGTCTCTGTCTCTGTGTCTCTGTCTCTGTGTCTCTGTCTCTGTGTCTCTGTCTCTGTGTCTCTGTCTCTGTGTCTCTGTCTCTGTGTCTCTGTCTCTGTGTCTCTGTCTCTGTGTCTCTGTCTCTGTGTCTCTGTCTCTGTGTCTTTGTCTCTGTGTCTCTGTCTCTGTGTCTCTGTCTCTGTGTCTCTGGCTCTGTCTCTGTGTCTCTGTGTCTGTCTCTCTGTCTCTCTGTCTGTCTCTGTGTCTGTCTGTGTATCTGTGTCTCTGTCTCTCTGTCTCTGTGTCTGTCTCGGTGTCTCCGTGTCTGTGTCTGTCTCTGTGTCTCTGTGTCTCTGTGTCTGTGTCTCTGTGTATATGTGTCTCTGTCTCTGTCTCTGTGTATCTGTCTGTGTATCTGTGTCTCTGTCTCTGTGTCTCTGTATCTGTGTCTCTGTGTCTCTGTCTCTGTGTCTCTGTCTCGGTGTCTCTGTCTCTGTGTCTCTGTCTCTGTGTCTCTGTCTCTGTGTCTCTGTCTCTGTGTCTCTGTCTCTGTGTCTCTGTCTCTGTGTCTCTGTCTCTGTGTCTCTGTCTCTGTGTCTCTGTCTCTGTGTCTCTCTCTCTGTGCCTCTGGCTATGTGTCTCTGTCTCTGTGTCTCTGTATCTGTGTATCTGTTTCTGTGTCTCTGTCTCTGTGTCTCTGTCTCTGTGTCTCTGTCTCTGTGTCTCTGTCTCTGTGTCTCTGTTTTTGTGTCTCTGTCTCTGTGTCTCTGTCTCTGTGTCTATGTGTCTCTGTCTCTGTGTCTCTCTGTCTCTGTCTATGTCTCTGTCTTTGTGTCTCTGTGTCTCTGTCTCTGTGTCTCTATGTCTATGTGTCTCTATGTCTATGTCTCTATGTCTCTGTCTCTGTGTCTCTGTCTATGTGTCTCTGTGTATGTGTCTGTGTCTCTGTATCTGTGTATCTGTCTCTGTGTCTCTGTCTCTGTGTCTCTGTCTCTGTGTCTCTGTCTATGTGTCTCTGTCTCTGTGTCTCTGTCAATGTTTCTATGTCTCTGTGTCTCTGTCTCTGTGTCTCTGTCTCTGTGTCTCTATCTCTGTGTCTCTGTCTCTGTGTCTCTGTCTCTGTGTCTCTGTCTCTGTGTCTCTGTCTCTGTGTCTCTGTCTCTGTGTCTCTGTCTCTGTGTCTCTGTCTCTGTGTCTCTGTCTATGTGTCTCTGTCTCTGTGTCTCTGTCTCTGTGTCTCTGTGTCTCTGTCTCTGTGTCTCTGTCTCTGTGTCTCTGTCTCTGTGTCTCTGTCTCTGTGTCTCTGTCTCTGTGTCTCTGTCTCTGTGTCTCTGTCTCTGTGTCTCTGTCTCTGTGTCTCTGTCTCTGTGTCTCTATCTCTGTGTCTCTTTCTCTGTGTCTCTGTCTCTGTGTCTCTGTCTCTGTGTCTCTGTCTCTGTGTCTCTGTCTCTGTGTCTCTGTCTCTGTGTCTCTGTCTCTGTGTCTCTGTCTTGTGTCTCTGTCTCTGTGTCTCTGTCTCTGTGTCTCTGTCTCTGTGTCTCTGTCTCTGTGTCTCTGTCTCTGTGTCTCTGTCTCTGTGTCTCTGTCTCTGTGTCTCTGTCTCTGTGTTTCTGTCTCTGTGTCTCTGTCTATGTGTCTCTGTGTCTCTGTCTCTGTGTCTCTGTCTCTGTGTCTCTGTCTCTGTGTCTCTGTCTATGTGTCTCTGTCTATATGTCTCTGTCTCTGTGTCTGTCTCTGTGTATCTGTCTCTGTGTATCTGTCTCTGTGTCTCTGTCTCTGTCTCTCTGTCTCTCTGTCTCTCTGTCTCTGTGTCTATGTGTTTCTGTTTCTGTCTATGTGTCTCTGTCTCTGTCTCTGTGTCTCTGTCTCTGTGTCTCTGTCTCTCTGTCTCTGTGTCTGTGTCTCTGTGTCTGTGTCTCTGTGTCTGTGTCTCTGTGTCTGTGTCTCTGTGTCTGTGTCTCTGTGTCTGTGTCTCTGTGTCTGTGTCTCTGTGTCTGTGTCTCTGTGTCTGTGTCTCTGTGTCTGTGTCTCTGTGTCTGTGTCTCTGTGTCTGTGTCTCTGTGTCTGTGTCTCTGTGTCTGTGTCTCTGTGTCTGTGTCTCTGTGTCTGTGTCTCTGTGTCTGTGTATCTGTGTCTGTGTCTCTGTGTCTGTGTCTCTGTGTCTGTGTCTCTGTGTCTGTGTCTCTGTGTCTGTGTCTCTGTGTCTGTGTCTCTGTGTCTGTGTCTCTGTGTCTGTGTCTCTGTGTCTGTGTCTCTGTGTCTGTGTCTCTGTGTCTGTGTCTCTGTGTCTGTGTCTCTGTGTCTGTGTCTCTGTGTCTGTGTCTCTGTGTCTGTGTCTCTGTGTCTGTGTCTCTGTGTCTGTGTCTCTGTGTCTGTGTCTCTGTGTCTGTGTCTCTGTGTCTGTGTCTCTGTGTCTGTGTCTCTGTGTCTGTGTCTCTGTGTCTGTGTCTCTGTGTCTGTGTCTCTGTGTCTGTGTCTCTGTGTCTGTGTCTCTGTGTCTGTGTCTCTGTGTCTGTGTCTCTGTGTCTGTGTCTCTGTGTCTGTGTCTCTGTGTCTGTGTCTCTGTGTCTGTGTCTCTGTGTCTGTGTCTCTGTGTCTGTGTCTCTGTGTCTGTGTCTCTGTGTCTGTGTCTCTGTGTCTGTGTCTCTGTGTCTGTGTCTCTGTGTCTGTGTCTCTGTGTCTGTGTCTCTGTGTCTGTGTCTCTGTGTCTGTGTCTCTGTGTCTGTGTCTCTGTGTCTGTGTCTCTGTGTCTGTGTCTCTGTGTCTGTGTCTCTGTGTCTGTGTCTCTGTGTCTGTGTCTCTGTGTCTGTGTCTCTGTGTCTGTGTCTCTGTGTCTGTGTCTCTGTGTCTGTGTCTCTGTGTCTGTGTCTCTGTGTCTGTGTCTCTGTGTCTGTGTCTCTGTGTCTGTGTATCTGTGTCTGTGTCTCTGTGTCTGTGTCTCTGTGTCTGTGTCTCTGTGTCTGTGTCTCTGTGTCTGTGTCTCTGTGTCTGTGTCTCTGTGTCTGTGTCTCTGTGTCTGTGTCTCTGTGTCTGTGTCTCTGTGTCTGTGTCTCTGTGTCTGTGTCTCTGTGTCTGTGTCTCTGTGTCTGTGTCTCTGTGTCTGTGTCTCTGTGTCTGTGTCTCTGTGTCTGTGTCTCTGTGTCTGTGTCTCTGTGTCTGTGTCTCTGTGTCTGTGTCTCTGTGTCTGTGTATCTGTGTCTGTGTCTCTGTGTCTGTGTCTCTGTGTCTGTGTCTCTGTGTCTGTGTCTCTGTGTCTCTCTGTCTGTGTCTCTGTGTCTGTGTCTCTGTGTCTGTGTCTCTGTGTCTGTGTCTCTGTGTCTGTGTCTCTGTGTCTGTGTCTCTGTGTCTGTGTCTCTGTGTCTGTGTCTCTGTGTCTGTGTCTCTGTGTCTGTGTCTCTGTCTCTGTCTCTGTGTCTCTGTCTCTGTGTCTCTGTCTCTGTGTCTCTGTCTCTGTGTCTCTGTCTCTGTGTCTCTGTCTCTGTGTCTCTGTCTCTGTGTCTCTGTCTCTGTGTCTCTGGCTCTGTCTCTGTGTCTCTGTGTCTGTCTCTCTGTCTCTCTGTCTGTCTCTATGTCTGTCTGTGTATCTGTGTCTCTGTCTCTCTGTCTCTGTGTCTGTCTCGGTGTCTCCGTGTCTGTGTCTGTCTCTGTGTCTCTGAGTCTCTGTGTCTGTGTCTCTGTGTATATGTGTCTCTGTCTCTGTCTCTGTGTATCTGTCTGTGTATCTGTGTCTCTGTCTCTGTGTCTCTGTATCTGTGTCTCTGTGTCTCTGTCTCTGTGTCTCTGTCTCTGTGTCTCTGTCTCTGTGTCTCTGTCTGTGTCTCTGTCTCTGCGTCTCTGTCTCTGTGTCTCTGTCTCTGTGTCTCTGTCTCTGTGTCTCTGTCTCTGTGTCTCTGTCTCTGTGTCTCTGTCTCTGTGTCTCTGTCTCTGTGTCTCTGTCTCTGTGTCTCTGTCTCTGTGCCTCTGGCTATGTGTCTCTGTCTCTGTGTCTCTGTATCTGTGTATCTGTTTCTGTGTCTCTGTCTCTGTGTCTCTGTCTCTGTGTCTCTGTCTCTGTGTCTCTGTTTCTGTGTCTCTGTCTCTGTGTCTCTGTCTCTGTGTCTATGTGTCTCTGTCTCTGTGTCTCTCTGTCTCTGTCTCTGTCTCTGTCTTTGTGTCTCTGTGTCTGTGTCTCTGTGTCTCTATGTCTATGTGTCTCTATGTATATGTCTCTATGTCTCTGTCTCTGTGTCTCTGTCTATGTGTCTCTGTCTCTGTGTCTGTGTCTCTGTATCTGTGTATCTGTCTCTGTGTCTCTGTCTCTGTGTCTCTGTCTCTGTGTCTCTGTCTCTGTGTCTCTGTCTCTGTGTCTCTGTCTATGTGTCTCTGTCTCTGTGTCTCTGTCTCTGTGTCTCTGTCTCTGTGTCTCTGTCTCTGTGTCTCTGTCTCTGTGTCTCTGTCTCTGTGTCTCTGTCTCTGTGTCTCTGTCTCTGTGTCTCTATCTCTGTGTCTCTGTCTCTGTGTCTCTGTATCTGTGTCTCTGTCTCTGTGTCTCTGTCTCTGTGTCTCTGTCTCTGTGTCTCTGTCTCTGTGTCTCTGTCTCTGTGTATCTGTCTCTGTGTCTCTGTCTCTGTGTCTATGTCTCTGTGTCTCTGTCTCTGTGTCTCTGTCTCTGTGTCTCTGTCTCTGTGTCTCTGTCTCTGTGTCTCTGTCTCTGTGTCTCTGTCTCTGTGTCTCTGTCTCTGTGTCTCTGTCTCTGTGTCTCTGTCTCTGTGTTTCTGTCTCTGTGTCTCTGTCTCTGTGTCTCTGTGTCTCTGTGTCTCTGTCTCTGTGTCTCTGTCTCTGTGTCTCTGTCTCTGTGTCTCTGTCTCTGTGTCTCTGTCTCTGTGTCTCTGTCTCTGTGTCTCTGTGTCTCTGTCTCTGTGTCTCTGTCTCTGTGTCTCTGTCTTTCTGTCTCTGTGTCTCTGTCTCTGTGTATCTGTCTCTGTGTCTCTGTCTCTGTGTCTCTGTCTCTGTGTCTCTGTCTCTGTGTCTCTGTCTCTGTGTCTCTGTCTCTGTGTCTCTGTCTCTGTGTCTCTGTCTCTGTGTCTCTGTCTCTGTGTCTCTGTCTCTGTGTCTCTGTCTCTGTGTCTCTGTGTCTCTGTCTCTGTCTATGTGTCTCCGTCTCTCTGTATATAGATATAGATATAGATATAGATATAGATATAGATATAGATATAGATATAGATATAGATATAGATATAGATATAGATATAGATATAGATACAGATACAGATACAGATACAGATACAGATACAGATACAGATACAGATACAGATACAGATACAGATACAGATACAGATACAGATACAGATACAGATACAGATACAGATACAGATACAGATACAGATACAGATACAGATACAGATACAGATACAGATACAGATACAGATACAGATACAGATACAGATACAGATACAGATACAGATACAGATACAGATACAGATACAGATACAGATACAGATACAGATACAGATACAGATACAGATACAGATACAGATATCGATATAGATATAGATATAGATATAGATATAGATATAGATATAGATATAGATATAGATATAGATATAGATATAGATATAGATATATAGATATAGATATAGATATAGATATAGATATAGATATAGATATAGATATAGATATAGATATAGATATAGATATAGATATAGATATAGATATAGATATAGATATAGATATAGATATAGATATAGATATAGATATAGATATAGATATAGATATAGATATAGATATAGATATAGATATAGATATAGATATAGATATAGATATAGATATAGATATAGATAAAGATATAGATATAGATATAGATATAGATATAGATATAGATATAGATATAGATATAGATATAGATATAGATATAGATATAGATATAGATATAGATATAGATATAGATATAGATATAGATATAGATATAGATATAGATATAGATATAGATATAGATATAGATATAGATATAGATATAGATATAGATATAGATATAGATATAGATATAGATATAGATATAGATAAAGATATAGATATAGATATAGATATAGATATAGATATAGATATAGATATAGATATAGATATAGATATAGATATAGATATAGATATAGATATAGATATAGATATAGATATAGATATAGATATAGATATAGATATAGATATAGATATAGATATAGATATAGATATAGATATAGATATAGATATAGATATAGATATAGATATAGATATAGATATAGATATAGATATAGATATAGATATAGATATAGATATAGATATAGATATAGATATAGATATAGATATAGATATAGATATAGATATAGATATAGATATAGATATAGATATAGATATAGATATAGATATAGATATAGATATAGATATAGATATAGATATAGATATAGATATAGATATAGATATAGATATAGATATAGATATAGATATAGATATAGACATAGACATAGACATAGACATAGATATAGATATAGATATAGATATAGATATAGATATAGATATAGATATAGATATAGATATAGATATAGATATAGATATAGATATAGATATAGATATAGATATAGATATAGATATAGATATAGATATAGATATAGATATAGATATAGATATAGATATAGATATAGATATAGATATAGATATAGATATAGATATAGATATAGATATAGATATAGATATAGATATAGATATAGATATAGATATAGATATAGATATAGATATAGATATAGATATAGATATAGATATAGATATAGATATAGATATAGATATAGATATAGATATAGATATAGATATAGATATAGATATAGATATAGATATAGATATAGATATAGATATAGATATAGATATAGATATAGATATAGATATAGATATAGATATAGATATAGATATAGATATAGATATAGATATAGATATAGATATAGATATAGATATAGATATAGATATAGATATAGATATAGATATAGATATAGATATAGATATAGATATAGATATAGATATAGATATAGATATAGATATAGATATAGATATAGATATAGATATAGATATAGATATAGATATAGATATAGATATAGATATAGATATAGATATAGATATAGATATAGATATAGATATAGATATAGATATAGATATAGATATAGATATAGATATAGATATAGATATAGATATAGATATAGATATAGATATAGATATAGATATAGATATAGATATAGATATAGATATAGATATAGATATAGATATAGATATAGATATAGATATAGATATAGATATAGATATAGATATAGATATAGATATAGATATAGATATAGATATAGATATAGATATAGATATAGATATAGATATAGATATAGATATAGATATAGATATAGATATAGATATAGATATAGATATAGATATAGATATAGATATAGATATAGATATAGATATAGATATAGATATAGATATAGATATAGATATAGATATAGATATAGATATAGATATAGATATAGATATAGATATAGATATAGATATAGATATAGATATAGATATAGATATAGATATAGATATAGATATAGATATAGATATAGATATAGATATAGATATAGATATAGATATAGATATAGATATAGATATAGATATAGATATAGATATAGATATAGATATAGATATAGATATAGATATAGATATAGATATAGATATAGATATAGATATAGATATAGATATAGATATAGATATAGATATAGATATAGATATAGATATAGATATATATATATATATATATATATATATATATATATATATATATATATATATATATATATATATATATATATATATATATATATATATATATATATATATATATATATATATATATATATATATATATATATATATATATATATATATATATATATATATATATATATATATATATTATATATATATATATATATATATATATATATATATATATATATATATATATATATATATATATATATATATATATATATATATATATATATATATATATATATATATATATATATATATATATATATATATATATATATATATATATATATATATATATATATATATATATAATATATATATATATATATATATATATATATATATATATATATATATATATATATATATATATATATATATATATATATATATATATATATATATATATATATATATATATATATATATATATATATATATATATATATATATATATATATATATATATATATATATATATATATATATATATATATATATATATACAACAAACATTACATGTTTGTGTGCTATGCATTTCAAACTGTAATCCCTTGCTTTATTTCTGTTTACAGAGCACCAATTGCCCATGCCGGCCTGGGCAGCCGCTTCCTGCTGGGCCCGAGAGCCAACCAGGCCCATAAAGTGAAGCACACTGCCTCACTCCTCCTCTAGGACATCACCGAAAACAGACAGCATTTCGAGAGGATAAGAACATAGCTCATGTTCCTCCTAGAAAGCAGATCACCGAACCCAACAGTGGTATGCGCTCTCCGTCTGTGAGCAGTGATTCGGAATGAAAAGTGTCTGTCGCACTTTTTTACTCTGATTCTGAATGGGTGCCTCCTTGTCACGATTCTGATTGGGTGCCTCCTAGTCACGAGTCATCGCTCGATATAGCAGACTGTTACTTGGACGCAGCGACTTCCGGGGCTTATGCTGCAGAACGAAGATCAGGCACCCACGGAGGACCAGGCTCCCTCGAAGCAGCAACCTGTATCAGCTGAAGTAGAACCATCGGCCCCGGAAAGCTCTCGTGAAGCCCCAAGCAGCAGTGGTGTACGTGATGGCGTGTTCTACAACTTGGCACCCAAAGCTAAAGCCTACGATACCGTGAATGCGTGCCTGCACTGCAGAAAATTGATAAAGCAGAAGATGCGGCGTCATTTGAAGGCGAAACATTCCGATCAAACTGACGTGGCTAGTGCTATGGCGGAAAGAAGCTCACTGGGCCAAGATCAACGGTTTGCACTACTGATCAACCAAGGGAACTATGAGCACAATCTGAGAGTTCTTGAACATGGCACGGGAGAGCTCCTCCTGAAAAGAAGACCAACAAGATCAGACATCCCGATCAGCAAGTTTCTCCCATGCCCATGCTGCCTGGGTTGCATGTTAAAAGAGGACATTGAACAGCATAGGCGCGTGTGTCCCGGTATGGTGGCAGAAGTCTTAGACAAACAAGAACTGGTGACTAAGGCGGAAAACTTGTTGTCAAAGTTCGTGTCGTGGGACGCTCCGGAGTTCGTGACGGAAATCCGAGACGGCAACCTCAGAGATGTGATCACCAAGGACAAAACGTTAGTAGCGTATGCAAACTATGCTCATGCAAGTAAGGGAAAGAGTGAAAATCAAACAAAAACTATCAAGTCAAGGCTGGTGAAACTGGGTAACCTCTTGGTGGATATGCGAAAGAAGAAGGAACAACCGATGCTCACAATGCAGGACATTTGCAATGTCCGCTACTTTGATGATATCGTTGGTCACGAAAGACGCCGCGGGGTACAGCAGCGGCACAAAGCTGACTCCGCCGACATTTGAAGTCCCTTCGCTGCCGAGAACCGTTGGCACAAGTTTGAAGAAGATGTGTCACATCCTACTCGGGACGAGCATGCGGGAAGAAAACGCCACTCTGCGACAGAGCGTGAAGCACTCCAGGCAACTACTTGAAAATGAGTGGGGTGACCGGATGGGGCGGGCCTCTTTGGCGACATTCAATCTGCGGAAGCAAAACCAGGGTGACGAACTGCCTACAACTGACGACATGAAGAAGTTGCAGAAGCACCTCCAGGACAAGCTCAAGAAAGCAATTGGTGTGGCGCGCAACAAGCGGGACGCTGCTTCGTATAACCAGCTGGTTAACGTCTCTGCGGTTAGCTTGATGGTGTTCAATAAGCGTCGTGGGGGAGAAGCGGCGAAGATTCGCCTTGAGGACTATACGAAAACGGCAAATTACACGCAAAATGAAACTATCCTGCAGTCCCTGTCAGCGCTAGAAAAAGAAATCATGGGAATGATGACTCTGATCAAAACAAGGGGCAAACGGGGAAGGGCGGTCCCAGTCCTCATTCCACGACTGGAAAAAGAGGCTCTCGACCTCCTGGTGTCCCTTCGTGGGTCAGTCGGCCTCAGTGTCAGCGATTCGGATGAAACTCTCCTGTTTGCAAGGTCACCGAATGGCCATGCAGTCAATTCATGGTACCAGCTGAAAAAAGAGTGTCGGGAGGCTGGATGCGAACAAATAAGCTCAATAACTTCAACCAACATGAGGAAATATCTCGCAACGGTCGTTCAAATTATGAACCTCTCAGAAAATGAGATGGACCAGATAGCAACGCATTTGGGACACGATATAACCGTTCATAGAAAGTACTATCGGCTTCCGGAAAGCACCGTCGAGCTCGCAAAGATTGCGAAGCTCCTGATGTCCACCGAGGGGATCCTGGGTTCCAATCTGGACCATGACCCAAGCGGTACGTTATCTTTCACTCTTGAGTTCTTAATCACTTTTGCATTTGGTTTTACCACCGTAGTTATTGGTGGTGGTCAATTTAACCCAGCGTATTCATTCATATTTGAGGTAAAAATAGCATTTTTGTTTCAATTTTGTCATGTCAGTTCACCATGTAAAGCGAAGTGACCTTAAGTGGCGTAGAGACAAGACGTGTCTCCTCTATATGTCCAAGTCCAGCGTAATGTCCAGGGATGCAAACATGTCTAGAGCTGTAAAAGGCTCTGCCTTTATTTCTGGTTCATCAGCATTATATGTTGTTTTTTTTCTCATCATTCTATGAGTAAATATTTAATGATAACTAGCATATGACTGACAAACAACCATGTGCGTTATCTGTGTTTCAATTGTTTTGTTTCGACCACAGCGATTTCAAATAGACCGTTCCATGTGTCCTTGATCCCAAATGTCCAATGCTCCCCCACTCTAACCACCCGCTAAACATAAGCATTCGCACTTGTAGAAGCTGTGGAAGCCTCCGAAACTGATCAGAGCTATTTTATTCTGATTTTACAGGCTTGCTACATGGAGGCACTCCCCGACGAGGAGGGCCAACCAGAGAGCCAACCAGGCCCAGAAAGTGAAGCATACTGCGTCACTCCTCTAGGACATCACCGAAAAAGGCAGCATTTTGAGAGGTTCGAGAGGTTTCATTTCGAGGTGTTCGTCCTAGAAAGCAGATCACCGAACCCAACGGTGGTATGCGCTCTCCGTCTGTAAGGACTAAAGAGTGGTTCGGAATCAGAAGTGTCTGTCGCAGCATGTGCTCTCAGTCTGTAAGGAGTGATTCGGAATCAGGAGTGTCTGTCGCAGTATGTGCTCTCCGTCTGTAGGGAGTGATTCGGAATCAGGAGTGTCTGTTGCAGTATGTGCTCTCCGTCTGTAAGGAGTGATTCGGAATCAGGAGTGTCTGTCGCAGTATGTGCTCTCCGTCTGTAAGGAGTGATTCGGAATCAGGAGTGTCTGTTGCAGTATGTGCTCTCCGTCTGTAAGGAGTGGTTCGGAATCAGAAGTGTCTGTCGCAGCATGTGCTCTCCGTCTGTAGGGAGTGATTCGGAATCAGAAGTGTCTGTCGCAGTATGTGCTCTCCGTCTGTAAGGAGTGATTCGGAATCAGAAGTGTCTGTCGCAGTATGTGCTCTCCGTCTGTAAGGAGTGATTCGGAATCAGGAGTGTCTGTCGCAGCATGTGCTCTCAGTCTGTAAGGAGTGATTCGGAATCAGGAGTGTCTGTCGCAGTATGTGCTCTCCGCCTGTAAGGAGTGATTCGGAATCAGAAGTGTCTGTCGCAGCATGTGCTCTCCGTCTGTAGGGAGTGATTCGAAATCAGGAGTGTCTGTTGCAGTATGTGCTCTCCGCCTGTAAGGAGTGATTCGGAATCAGGAGTGTCTGTTGCAGTATGTGCTCTCCGTCTGTAAGGAGTGATTCGGAATCAGGAGTGTCTGTTGCAGTATGTGCTCTCCGCCTGTAAGGAGTGATTCGGAATCAGGAGTGTCTGTTGCAGTATGTGCTCTCCGTCTGTAAGGAGTGATTCGGAATCAGAAGTGTCTGTTGCAGTATGTGCTCTCCGTCTGTAGGAGTGATTCGGAATCAGGAGTGTCTGTTGCAGCAAGTAACGCCCAGCAACGCTAATAAACGTGAAGAAATTAGTGATGTCCATGTCATTGACGGTTCCAGAACTGACATTTGGAGGGGCACGAGTGTTTTTTTTTGGGGGGGGGGGCAAAACCCATAATTTCTCACTCATTTTGAAACTCATCGGATTTCGCTCACCCATGCATTGTTGCTGTTTTAAAACAAACTTTATTTTGTAAAAGTTGTTTAGATTTTCTTCTATATCAGGAAATGTGCCAATCTTGCGCCGATTTCAGACGGTTTTGGGGCATGGCCGGATTGCCGCCCCCCCCCCCCCCCCCCCCCCCCCTGTATCAGTGGTGGCTGAAACGGGGGGGCAGAGGGGCAAAGTGCCGCCCCCTATCGGAAGACGTGGGAGGCAACGCCCCCCCCCCCTCACACACAAATGCACGAGTCGAACGTTCATATTTCGGCAGTCGGATGTCGAAAGCCATTATGTACGACCAGTGACCACATACGAAAGCTTTTTTTCCTTTAGCCTGTTGAACCAAGATGAGCTTGCTATTTCGATCAGCGCCATATAGCCTAGTAGCTGCGGCGCCCTTAAACCCAAATCATCATCATCATCTATTTTGATCTCGGTAACTAGTCCAATATAGTCCAATGACATCAGCACTTACTGGTCTTGGCCAATGGGAAGATGTCCCGGGGAACCAGCGAGCTCACCGCAGTTGCCTGAGAGAGCCATTGGTCCGTCGGAAGCAAGGCTGTAGAGTCGGAATCGCAGGTGGTAATTTCAGCTGGAGTCAGAGTCGACTTGGATCAAGTTTTGCCACTCTGACTCCGGCCGGCAGGTGAGGATAGCTCATGTGAAACGTTCTCTTCAGATGCTTTTCTAATCGGCTACCTACAGCGATGACTAGGGACAGTTTTGGACGGTTTTGAGATTTTGCCGTTGTCCTTTTAAAGATGTCCTTTGCCAGATAATGCCTCTAATATTTTGTTTTAACAAATTTTAGATAACTAGTAAAATTAAATGGGCTGAAAGTTTTATTTGAAACATTATTGCCACTTGCCAGTAATGTATTATTGTACCAGCTGAGGAAAAAGAGTCAATAACCCTTTAGTCAACTGTCGCTATAATAATACCAAAAACTCATTAAGATATCAGACTTGCAAACGTTAAAAATATCGATTTGGGAATTGGGATAACTGGATCCGCGGACGCAGTGGCGTCGCCACAAAATTGTCGTGGGGGAGGGGGGCGGTCAGGGGTTTGGGGAGCCAGCCCCATAAGGCTAATGTTAAAATCCTGCGAATCTGGGGGGGGACTGCTGTCGGAGTGAACCTGGGGGACCGCCCCCACCCCAGGCAGTCTAATGTCGAACGCCCCTGCGCGGACGATTTGTCACCCCGGCCAAAATACCTTCCGCCGCCACTGCCCCGTATCCGCTAGTGGTCCATGTAAACCTTAGATCGTGTCGCTACAAATAAGTCCATCTAAAATACTTCAAATAAGGTCCACTTTAAACTTCTTTTTCATCCAAACTTAAAAGTCCATCTAAAATATGTAAAATTGACGTCCACCTTAAAGTTCTTTTTTATCCAATCTTGTAATGGCCTTCCTGGCTAAAATATTCCATATACCACAGCGATCGATTGATATGTTAATACAAGTTGTAAGCAACGTGGCGTCATCTGTCAATCATTAGCCTGGTGTGCTCGGTTTTCGAGTCCACCGAAAAGCAAAAACAACGAATGTCCACCCAACCCGGAATTTGGAATATGGGTGCCGCGATACATGGCTGATTTTTACAATATATATCATCGCAAAAAATGTGGAGACGGTCTCGCGCATAACTTGGGAAGGCATAACCAACGGATCCAGGGTCTGGTGTCAACCAGTTGCTGCATAGCTGTCTGGAAGCTGCGCACAGGCTTTCTAGGGTTTGGTCAAAATGAGAGAAGCACGGGGAACAGATAGCGTCAAAAAATCCAAACGTCGTAATAACTAGAGGTGTTTGTTTTGTATCGGCAGATCTGCTACCCATTGTCTTTGGTGGGCTTGGATACTCAAAATCATCGGTCCCTAGGTAAAGGTATCTCTAGTATTGACGATGAAATGTAACATGTGCCAAATAGCGAAGCATTTTATTACATCAGTGAAGTTGAGTGTTACAATATTATTTAGCTACGCCCGATGTTTGAGATGCTTACGCGCAAATTGTAGTGTAGATAGAAACCGCGTTTACACGGGACTTATATTCTCTAGGCATGAAGGAATGATGTTTTCGGAAATTGGGGCAATTTTATAAATTGGGCCAAATTATGGCGCTTTTTTCTTTCTAACCTCCCAGATGCATGTCCTCTACAGGTTTAAAAGTTACAGCCTTTGGACGTCAAAGTCCTGTATAAACTACGCTAGGCTACGTTCGCGAACGGAATAGGAATTAACCCTGGAGGCGTTGGGGTGCCCCCCCCCCCCCTCCCTTCTTTGGTTTTTCCGCCATAATCGGAAAACGCATAGAGATATCGACTTGAAACTCGCAGCAACATGAAATGAGTAGCAAGGCCACGTTTTGGCAAAACAATGGGTCCCGGCCGGGTCATGACGGGCCCGGCCAGGACCGGGCCCCATATCACGCATTTGCCAGCACCGGGGCCCTGCCTTGATCGGGCCCCTACCAGGAACGGGCCCCTACCAGTAACGGGCCCGTGTCTATAATTTGCAGGGAGCGGGCCCTCTTGTGACCAGGCCCTCGTCCTGACCGGGCCCCGTACCACGCCTTTGCCAGCACCGGGCCCCTGCCTCGATCGGACCTGACCAAGACCGGGCCCCTACCAGAAAGGGGTCCGTATCAAGAATATGTAAGGACCGGACTCTTTTGTGACCGGGCCCTCGTCCTGACCGGGCCCCATATCACGCGTTCGCCAGCACCGGGCCTCTGTCTCGATCTGGCCAGATTAAGACCAGACCCCTACCAGAAACAGACCAGAAAAAAAATATGCGAGGACCGGGCCCTCTTGTGACCGGGCCCTCGTCTTGACCGGGCCCCACGCCACGCCTTTGCCAGCACCGGGCCCCTGCCTCGATCGGGACTGACCCAAAACCGGCCCCTTATCAGAAACGGGCCCGCATCAATAATATGCAAGGACCGGGGCCTCCTGACCGGGCCCCATATCATGCCTTTACCAGCACCGGCCCCTGCCTCGAGCAGGCCTGATCAAGACCGGGCCCCTGCCAAGTATGGGACAGAATACGGGCCCCTCAGAAATTTCGGGGGGGGGGGGGGCTTACCCCTTTGACCCCCCCCCCCCCCTGAGTGCGCCACTGCGTTCAGCTGAATCGGACAGGTAGTTTCAGAGATATAAAATACTAAATAGTGGTCCGCACGGGCGCGGTGCACACGTGACTCAGAAGCATCGCGAAGCGCAAACCTCCTAGCAGCCCTTCCTTAGCATGTATGCAAAATTTCAGCTCACTAGGTCCAGTAGTTTCGAAGATATAAAAAAGGGGTCTGCACGTGCGCACGTGCCCTGCAACTTCCAATTCATCATGTGAGATATTGCTAAGATGTCAGTCGGGAGCAGCACACCAAATTTCGCCATAATCGGCCTAGTAGTTACACATCATAGGGGTGTAACCCGAAACCCTGATTTCTTCCACGTGCTCATGTGCGCTCAAGCCTCAAGTTTAAATTAAGCATGCAACATATGGGGCATCGTTGGCTCTTAGCGTACGCCAAATGTGATCCAGTTTGGTGAAGCGATTCTATCATTAGGCGCGATTTCCCTGTAAAATCGGTGATTTGACCTGCCCCACTTTTGCGCGTGCCACGCGCTGTGATACCACCCCTATCAGAACACATCTTACCAAAAACAAAATGTGTTTGATGGACCTATCCAATGGTGAAACCCCTATCTCAATCGGAGCAGTGGTTGCAAAGTTATTCGCTTCCGAAAAGCGTCTGTTCAGCCGTGTCGGGCCTGGCCGAGCCGGGTGAAATGTAAATCTGTCTAGTAAGTTGACAAGAAACATCACGGGCGCTTCGCGCCCGCTCGGTAAGAAAAAAAAAATACAGCCAAGCCAAAGCAAGCATAGAATTGGAAGTAAGCTGTTTTGGGTCTCCTTTCAACTAATGCAGTGGGATATACTGAAGCCGCTTGAACATTCTTTTACACAAAACAACATTATAGCTAACATTTTGTTTTTAGTTCTAACAAAGTTTTGTTTGATAAGATAACGGTAGCTGTATTTATGAATAGTCCTAGCCCCGCTCAGTCCCGTTCGCCCCTGGAAGGCAGTTGTACCGGCAGAGGTGATTTCAAAGCGTACTGGTCTTCATCTGCCATACTTGTGTCAAGCCATTTTGTGAACTGGTGCCAGGACGTGTGCTGTTTGATTTATAAACGCTTATCGAAGTGAATAGAGGGTAAGCATACTAGTTTGTAGGATTTGAATGGATTATTATTGGCTTTTCTTACCATCGTCTCTATGTGATTGCGGGATAAAATATTATTTGGGTAGACATGCCCGCTGTCAAGCACACGAGAACATTCAGCATATTGTAGAATAAACAATAGTATAGATGAGCGACTTAATACACACATGCCATCGCAGCAACTGTCTATTTTGCATGTTAGATAACTATATCTGGACACAATTGGAGAAAATGTTTGATTACCTTATTAACCCTCGCCCGGGTAGGGCAAAATCACTACGTGTTCGGGTGGGGGGGGAGGGTTGGTACGACCCCCCCCCCCCTCTTAGCGTTTCGCATTTAGGTCGTCTGGGGTCAGTGACCTCGGTTGTCCTGTGGAAGCGCATGACCCCAGTGGAACATATAATTATGTAAAATGGATCCCAAATTTGAAATCATCGTCACAAAATGTCCTAGAAACCGCCAGAAGCCCAAAGAAGTCATCTGAGGTCATCGGAGGTCAATGACATCAGTTGACCTCTGCAAAGGTCAATCGAGGTCACAATCTCAGGGGAAACCACAACTGTCACCTGGAAACACCTGTGCATATGCTCCTGAACAACAAACACTCGAAAACTGCACAAGTTACAAGCATCGATACTGCGGGACGCCAGTAGCGCCTGACATGACCTTGAGAAACAGGTCATAGGTTCACGGGTCATGTGGGTTAGAAATTCAAAATTTTCAGAGTATGTGGGATTTTTTTTCAAAAGTAGGGTACTGAAAATACATCGAAATCGGTTGGAAACTACGCTAGATATTCCAGAAAAACCGAAGGGGGTGGCATCCATCCCCTACCCCGGCGAGGGTTAATTCAAATTACGTGGTTGATAAGACAACCCATTAACACGCCATGAGGATATTTGGTTACTTGACCTCAAACATATTGAATTGCTCGTCGGCCGCCGCGAAATAAATGTGCCGAGTATTTTGCCAAACATTGCCGTCATTCGAGCATACAAAAATATCGAAATCAATGAAAGCAAATTACGCGCACCACTAGGGTACCAGCATTAGAGCCAAACAATCAAGAAATACCGTCACAAAACCAAGTCCAAGTTCATTGGTGCCTAATTCATCATCACGCTTTGTTATGAGGGGCATTGCATTGATAAATCGTAGTTCCATATCAATATGTGCTCCGAGCCGCCTCGTCTGCTACGTTTTTGATCATTCAGTGACTATGTTAAAGTGACTAACATGCGGCGTTTACGGAAACATAATTATCTCCAGTGACAAGCAAATATTATACCATTGCCACTGCAAAAAAGACATGTACGCAGTTTCATCGCATGCCGGCACTGTAGCTGGTCATTCATAGCGCAACTATTTCAAGTGATGTTCATGGACTATTAAGTTATAAGTGTGTATAAGCGTACAAGTAGGTACCTGTACAATGTTTAGGTATTCTATAGAATGCCTGACAATTTGGTTAGGCATTATATAGAATGCCTGACCGGCTAGGTATTCTATAGAATACCTAGGCAATCTGTAGAATGCCTGACCGGCTGGGCATTCTATAGAATGCCTAGGCAATCTATAGAATGCCTGATTCTTCGCATTGCCTGTTACATTATACACATACAAGTAATAACAACGTTTATCTCATACCAACTCGGTACATATCTTGACAACAAAAGCTCATTAGCTTCCTACAGCAACGAACCAGCTAGGCTAATCCCACGATGGCAGCGCATGACTAGCCTTTCGCTTCATTATTACCGACTTATCAGGTCAGGACGTGGCCACTGTCCCAACTAAAAGATACAACAGCCACTTCCAAACGTACCCACAACTTGCCTGTACGACAAATGACCTGAGTGTTGCTCGTGCTTCTGCCACGACAGGGCACTAAATGAATATTTTTGACTGACTCAAGCTCGGAAGAAACGTTAACTTTGAGATCGAGGAAACCCACAGACTGAGCCACACCACGCTCATGGAAAAAGCAGAGATCGGCGATCTCCACACTATGTTCTCCACTCACTGCAGGTCAGTTGATGCCAGCGCCCCAACGATAGCACAGCACTACCACCTACCGGAAAAAAACACCTTGTACGTGTTTTGTTTCGATTATTCATGCATTCAACAACAAGATGTAAGTTGTAACAACATTTTTCGGAGCTAGCATATTTGTCAATGTGGTACATATTCAGAGTACAAAATAACCAAATAAAAACTAAAACTTCAACCCGTCAAAATGAGAAATATTGGCGAAGTTAGGCTTCTGCCATCCCCCAATGCGGCCAAGTTGGTCCTCTGTCATTCTGGATCTGACAGTGGAACCTGCAGATTGAGGTGGTAGAGGTATCACTAGCCGTTTTCACGAAGGATTTTGCGTTTGGGGTGATTGGGGCGTTTGGGGCGTTTGGGGCGATTGGGGCGTTTAGGGTGAATGGGTCTATAGTTTGTAAGAACACGACTTTTTCCGGTGATTTTTTGTATCAATCACTGTTTTATGAATTAATGTATAAGTATATGCTCTTACAATGCAATATTTACCGTTAGTTTGCTTTGAATATTCACATTCATGAGCAAATCTGGCAATTTTTGGGTTGTGTTAGTTCCTTCTACCAAACATACCGAAAACGCCTCAAAAGAGGCTAAAAGGTAAACTAGATAATCAGCTTTTATTAAATAAAATACGCAATTGACAGTTAGTTAGGGCAAAACTGAAGATATTAATGGCAAAGAAATATAACATTATGATGAAAAACGCAATAAAATGTAAAAATCATAGACAGACCTTAATTCAACGTCGCTCCGTCCCGTTGAGATCGTCCAATTTAGAGCGGTAACTTGGTTGGTTTCCGAAAACCAGAACAATCCTTACGCATTTCGAATCACACCGAATGTTTTTGATTTGATTAATTGATTAATTGATGAATCTCACAAAAAGCTGAAAAGATCTCAGAAAAGGCACTTATAAACCAATGAAGCATGCGGGCTTTCTGCAGCCACTGGTACTGAAAACTCAAAAATGGCTCTGCTCTAGAACGAACGGACGCCATTTCTGGGCGCAGACCACGGCTCTGCGCATGCGCAACGTGACGTCAGGCGACCAGTCGGCTGTTCGCCATGGTGACCAGCCTGCCGGCGCCGGAGCCACGTGTGCAACGTGACGTCAGGCGACCGGCCGTCCCGTCGCCATGGTAACCGGGCGGAGGCGCCTGCGCAGAGCCAGCGCAGAGCCGGAGCCAGCATTCCCGTCATCTTACAAGAAATGATCAAAACGAAATCGCTAATTATCATTAAGCCTTGCTTTCAAAAGTTAATATGACTGAAAATATGAATGGACTAATTCATCTAGTTTTCATTGAAATAAGCTATTATTCCTGAAAACCATGTCGTTGCAAAATATGACAATTTCCCGAACCAGCCACTTCCGGGATTCGAGCAAGATGGCGTCGCACAAACACCCCAGCCGTCTGGCAACACCAGAGCTAGTTTAAGATGAAATTGTTAATTTTAAGTTAACTATGGTGTTATCATTAAAATGGAATTTCCCAAAAAATGCATCAATTCATAAAGTTGCTATTGATACCAAAAATCACCTGGAAAAGCCGTGTTCTTACAAGCTATAGACCCATTTACCCCAAACGCCCCAATCGCCTCAATCGCCCCAAACGCCCCAAAACGCCCTAATCGCCCCAAACGCAAAATCCTTCGTGAAAACGGCTACTATCAAGCCACCTTGAATGATTGCATGGTGGTGGTCGCCAAAAATGTATGTAACGCAGAGTTCAGCACAGCAGTTCAGCACAGAAACTTGAACTGCTGAACATGCAGTGAGAAAGAAACTTACCTATTGATCATTTAACGCCATGAAAACAAAAACGATAATTTTGTTTCGTTTGATTTTATCGTCAATCAAGATAACGTTCAATACTGGCCTACACACGCCACCTATCCTCCTGCGGTTATTCATAGCATACAAATGAAGGCACAATGAGCATGTGTGCGAACATCCTCTGGATATGCAGCGTTTGCAGCGTGTCACCGGGACTGCTTGAATTGCATCAGGTGCGCTGCTTTGTCTATCATTGAAAACAAGGGTACATACAAACTTCACATTCAATCACTCGAGAGAAAAAAAAGTTTTCATGAGGTTTTCTCCTAAGATCATTGTTATTCACGTTCAGTGCAGGGAACGCGCAGGGGGCATACTTGTATTGAATGCCCCCCCCCCCATATTCCTGTGACGGGAAGGGGGCATTTGCCCCTGATGCCCCCCCCCCCTGGATCCACCAGTGCCGCCACCTCTGATCACCAGTGCAATACTCGCGACTCCCCACATGGAGGCCATCACCCTGACCAGACAGCCCGCTGGACTTCAGCTCCACAGATGCGTCACAGGTTCTCAGAGAGTCACCACAGCGTCACGCATGGTACTCCGAACTCGACGACCGTTCGGGATTACCCGCATATACGTATGTACCGGCAGCATGAGTGAGTCAGTGGTCAGCGATGCCGGAGAAAGTGAAGCGTGACTATGGCTGCTGAGTAAGTACGTGATATTTTAGTGTCGGTGGTTTTTTTTCTCTCGCAGAACTCAGAGCGTATAACTGTTAATTCAGACGCCGTAACTTCTCTTGATTCTCTTGTTTTTATCTTGATGGTAATCAAGCTAAGTCGTGATTTTCCCGCCGAACATTGTCCATTTTTTATTCATTATTCATTCAGAAGTGTTTAGGCGCATCAGCAGGGGCGTCGCCACGGAATTTTTAGTGTGTGTGTGTGGGGGGGGGGGGGGGGGCGAAGTGCAGAATGAACCATCATTACAGTTCGCAACAATGTGAAGGAAAATCGGGTTTTACCTTACAATTTTTACTTAGGAACGCATTTTTTAGTTGTATCACTTGTATCTTCCAGTTAAAAAAGCCAGTCCAGTGGCAGCCGGGTGGCGCATATAAGTTCTGATATTCACTGCATATTAATAATAATTGGAATTGCAGTATATTGTGATCATGGATCGACGCAAAATTTACATACGATAGTGCGACCCTACATCCCCACTAACATGCCAAATGTGGCGATTTTGACTGCAAGGTGCGCGGAGTTATTAAGCTATCGGATGGCATCCGAACGGACAGATAGACAGGTGGCTGCCACTTCTTATAATTAATATGAAATATCTTTCTATGTAACACGAATAATTAGGATACCTATGTATCCCAAACAGCGATGAGCGAATCGCCTGGCAGTGCCTATCGAATATAGAGTCGTTTGAACGATCTACCATGAAGATTTCCGAAGACGTTATTGTTTTTCATCTATCACCTGTCATAGTTTTTAAAAAACTATGACAGGTGATAGATGAAAAACAATAACGTCTTCGGAAATCTTCATGGTAGATCGTTCAAACGATTCTATATTCGATAGGCACTGCCAGGCGATTCGCTCATCGCTGTTTGGGATACATAGGTATCCTAATTATTCGTGTTACATAGAAAGCTATTTCATATTAACTATAAGAAGTGGCAGCCACCTGTCCATCTGTCCGTTCGGATGCCATCCGATAGCTTAATAACTCCGCGCACCTTGCAGTCAAAATCGCCAAATTTGGCATGTTAGTGGGGATGTAGGGTCGCACTATCGTATGTAAATTTTGCGTCGATCCATGGTCACAATAGTCACAATTCACAATTCCAATTTCACAATTCCAATTATTATTAATATGCAGTGAATATCAGAACTTATATGCGCCACCCGGCTGCCACTGGACTGGCTTTTTGCTTTCGGGAGACACTGGCTCGGTGGTCATGGGATCTGGGTCAGGGGTTTGACAGATATTTAGGAGGTCGGTGATGCGATACAAGGCAACGTCACTGGCGTGTTTTTTTTATCTTCTTCATAAGCTCAGCGCTCTCACTGTTCTGCATGCTGGCCGACAAGGAGTGCCCGTAACTGTACCAGGAGGCAGATGTATATTTTTGCCGGTAACTTGGTTGCGAGCGTTGGCGACATATTTGTGTAAGTGAAGCGAGTAATATTGGGCTTTGGGGATGTTTACGCCGTTGTCGGAGGATCAGAACCCTGCCGAATCGAGCAAGAGAATGGACCTTGTTCGTTACACTTGGTTGTGCGTCCCATTCTTTGTGAGCAAAAACAAAACGGGAAAGTGTTCAGAGTACCAAAATGATGATTGGGCGAAATTTTACATTTTTGTTTACATTTTTACATTTTACACGTGAGGAAAATGGTCCAAAGCACAAGAAAATAAATGATCACGCGACACAAAATATGCTTCATGGATTTCACCCACAATACAACACATAAGGTATGCTTGCAAGCAAAAATATCAACGAGTGGTTTTCTGGATCGTACATACTTAATGGCATAATCATTAATAGCAGCCACGTTTATTTGGGGCGATCGCTTTTTCGCTGCCGGTATGCGTATTTCGGTTTCTCGCATTCTAATTGTCACCGGGTAGCGTAAAACTGAACATAAGTCAGTCAAAAATATAGATATGGCTTTGAAATTTGGTTTGGGCATCGTCCATACTTGGTTCCCCAATATATATTCCGGTTTTTGAATATATTTAATAAGAAAATAATGTGATTATTTTTTTGGCAAAAATTTCCACATTTTTTCTTCTTCTCAAATATATTAAAAAACCGGAAGATATATTAGAGAACCAAGTATGGACGATACCCAAACCGAATTTCAAAGCAATATCTATATTTTTGACTGACCTATGTCGTGTTTTACGCTAGCCGGTTGCAATTAGAATGAGGGAAACCGCGCGACAGGCCAGCCCGGTAGCGGGCCGGTAGCGGGCCCATTGACTTACGTTATTAGCGAGTGGTAGCATGGTGGTAGCGAAGGTGATTGTCGCAGTGAGTGTCGCATGAAAGCTTTTTCGAAAATAACTCTCGTATTTATCAACAGATTGCAATGAAACTTTCAGTACCCTACCTTTGAACAATTTGACACAGACTCTCAACTTTTTTTAAGTTCTATCCCGATGACCCGTGACCTGTTATGACCTGTTATGATTATGACCTGTTTCTCAAGGTCATGCCAGGCGCAACTGGCGTCCCGTAGTATCGGTGCTTGTAACTTGTGCATTTTCCGAGTGTTAGCTGCTCAGGAGCATATGCACAGGTGTCAACAGGTGACATTTATGGGTTCCATTGAGATTGCGACCTCAGTTGACTTTTTCAGAGGTCAACCGAGGTCACTGACCTCCGATGACCTGATATTACTTTTTTTGCCCTATGGCAGTTTGTAGGACATTTTGTGACACTGATTTCAAATTTGGCATCCATTTTACATTGCTATATGTTCCACTGAGGTCATGCATTTTCACAGTTCAACCGGGGCCACTGACCTCCGATAACCTGAGATGACCTTTTTGGAATCTGGTAGTTTCTAGGACATTTTGCGACGCTGATTTCAAATTTGGCATCCATTGTGCTTCGCTCGGCTTCGCTGGTGAAACGCCTATCCAGGCGTCTAACTGAAAGTATTTTGCTTGATATGTGGTGACAATCCTTACCGGGGAGTTTTCATCGTGCGACATAAATTGCCCTAGATTTGTCGTGAGCGACAAATATCGTCATTTATAGACTTCTGCCAGGAGGGCGGATCGCCCCGGAACCGGTGACTGCCGCTGGTTCGTTGTGCAGGGTAGTCGTTTGTGGACGGCTGGCCGAAACGGATGCGGATGAAGTAACTCATGTACTTGGAGTAACGGATGCAAGGGCGCCGCCACCTTCCGAAAGTTGGGGGGGTGGAGGCATTCCTAAATTGATTCTTTCCATGCAACGCTCATAGGCGTGATGTTAACATCCGAAAATGTTGCGGGGGGGACACGTCCTCCCCCGTCCCCCTGTGGCGGGGGAGACGTGTGATTTCGAAGTTATCCGAAAACTACTTCGGTTTGCAAACTTTGAACGCATTTGGGGCAGAACTTGAACGAAATGGCTTGCATATTGTATTTTATAAACTTAATCCGAAGCTTTTGAATGCATATATTTCCTAGGTTTTATAAACTTAATCCGAAGCTTTTGAATGGATATATTTCCTAGGTCAGGACCCGGCAAAAACAGTTTGATTACCGAGTGGAGAGAGGTCTTCCGTCAACAGGGGAAAATCTACGTATGAGCGGCCCGACAGTAGCCATGGTTTTCAGAAGCTTATTTCTTTGCAGCTATTCTGTCGAAATGACTGAAAACTTGCACACAAAAACGTTCGTGTCGTGAAACTATCCGCCGGTGTTTCCTTTCAGCAAGCACGAAGTGTGCCTATAAAAACAAATACGGCACATTAACGCTATAATATGGCCGTGTTTCTGCTACCAAAATTCCATTTAAATTCCTGTCACTTGAATTTCCCTCAATAAAAAATACAAATATCGTCCTGATCCCTTCCATTCTCTGTATTGTATTGTATTTAACAATTAAAACCCTCTTCATTTTAAAATGGCTATTCCGAGTGTCAGCTCAGGGTTAAGAAGAGAGACATGTTCAAAAGACACTCGGTATACAACACACAATAAGATCAGATGAATATAAAAGTGCATACACAGGCTATAGAAAATAAAAAAAACACAAACACACGCAGTCACACACTCATTTTCCTCGCTCCACACAACCAAAATTTCCGATACCGCACGCTTAAAAGCCCCAGGGATAAATCGCGAATCTCCAGCGGGAGGAAATTGTACAACTGCGCCGCACAAAAAAGGAGGCGCCGCCTATGCCTGTTTCGGTTCTCGCTGCTTCGGTTCTCTACGTCCTTCCGGATGGTTCGAGAGCGAAGAGCAGAGTTGACCTGAAGCTGAGAGGGAAGAGCCACAGGTGCAGTGAATTTTGTGCAAAAAATGTAACGAGCAAAATTCTTTCATTGCACTGATACTTTGTCCAAATACTTTTTATGATATTGAAACCTGCAATATTTCTGAACGAAGTATGGATTCATGTCTTCAAAACTAGGAGGACAATCCCCCCAGGCTGACGACTCGGGGGACGGTGTCCCCCCCTCCCCTACGCACTGGCGGATCCAGGGGGGGGGGGGGACCAGGTCATGCCCCCACCCCAAAGCCTGGAAGAGGGGGGGGGGGGGCAACATGTCTCCCAAAAAAACATTTACAATTTATCGTAAAAATTTACATTGCAGCAGCCAAAATCCAGCTATCCACAGTGAAAACCTAGCAATTTTGGAAAACACGGCTCTTACCATCAAATCAGGGCTTTAAAAGGCTCAACTGGACGAGAAAACAGCGACCAGCAAGCTTCCAGTCGGAACTCAAGCTCGAACAAACGCTTTTTTTACATGTAGGAAGAACACTTCATATGGTATCAATTTGGAATCCAATATACACTCTATTTCGGCGCAAATAGTTGTCAAAAATGACGTGTTGCTTTTGTGGAAATAACTTTTCGGGACGCGTGACAGTGGTGTGTACAAATTTCACGTGTGATTCTTGCACGAAGGTCCCAATGGAAATTGTGAAATCAAAATAAAACTAACTATAGGTAAGTACCTATAGTTAGTTTTATACCTATAGTTTTATACCTATAGTTATTTCAACCTATAGTTAGGTTGAGATAGGTACTTCTAGCTCAAACCTTATCAGAAGTATCTGCCCCCCCCCCAGGATTTTCTCAATTACCTGAACACTATGATAGATATCAATATGAAACTTAGAGTACCATATCCTGTATCAAGTCTAAGTCTTCTCACCAACTTTCAATTAACCCGCGACTTACTTTGGGGGGCTATTTCCCCCTCCTGTTATTTTGCAATAACTCCTAAACCAACACCAGTATCGTCACTAAACTTGCAGTACCTTCTCTCACATCAATTATACACATGTTGGCCAAACGAAAAAGATGAGCTGATGATAGGTCAACCGGGAGTGACGTCAGAGTGACGTCATGTTCTTCGGTTTTTGTTGAAAAATAATGTTTGCGAAACACGCTGTCAAAGGTACAATGTTTGAGATAAAGTCAATTGTCTTAAATCAAATTACAGACAATGGGCAGGACTATCAAACTGCTGTCTCGGATTTTTGATTTTTTGGATTTAAAAAAATAAATCCAAATACCCTTTTTCCCTGTTTTTCCATTTTTACAAAATTTTCAACAAAAAATCAGCATTTTCTTCTTTTTTTAACAGAATATATGTGATTGAGACGTGTTCGGTGAATATGTGTACCAAATTTGAAGTCCATATCTTCAACAATGACTGACTTATGGCCTTTAAATGACAAAAAATAGATCACCTCTCACAGCATTACTATGCATAAAAATGCATTTTCGTTTTTGCTTTTTGCTTCTATTTATATGTAACAAACAATGTTCTAAGGTCATTTTTCGCGTTCTAGACGAGAAAAAAAACATACACATGTGTTACAACGCCTGATGACCGTAATCTGCAGTTTGAGCTCGTGACCTCGGATGACCTTGACCTAACCCAAGGTCATAAACAGCTTAGAATGGTACTTAGAAATATCAGACACACGTATCTTACCGATTTATCGACTGCTTATGCGTTTAATACGCAATTTTTCGCGGAAATTCCATCCATCGAGACCTTTTGACACGGTTAAACATTTTGTACTTGACCTGACCTGCGACGTGATCCGTGACCCCGAGGTCAACAATATTGTTTACCTCTATAAATTTCCCAATGCTATCGAATGCCGTTTTAATTTTTATAATCGGTCCAGTAGTTCCGGAGATCCGAGGGGGAGCGGCAAAAAATAGCCCCCCCCCCCCTGTAAGTCGCGTTATGGAATATACCCAGTAACTCGCGGGTTAAATGGATGTAGTATTTTTGGAGATAATGACGTTTCAATGACGTCATGTCATGCCATTTTTGGTGGAAAGATGATAAATGTTTGACAAATCGTAGAAAATAGAGTTGTGAAGCACATTGCAAATAAAAAAACGCCAAAAGAAAATAAATGACATTTTCTTCAAAATGGCTATCTCGTAATTCCACAATTTCGGGGTTTTGAACCCAAACAATAAATACAAATATCGGAAAAATCCACAAAATATTATTTTTTAGGAATTTGAAAAGTGAATTTCTTAAGCTCGAATACGAAAATAAGGTGACCGGCCCAAATTCGCGGAGAACAAAATGGGGTACCTTTTTGCCACTAAAAGATGCCCCCCCCCCCCCACACGGAGAGAGGCTGGATACGCCAGTGCCTCCCACCGATTTGCCCCCCCCCCCAAAAAAAAAGACGGCTGGATCCGCCAGTGCCCCTATGACGACGTCCTTGGGCACATGACATGCATTCTTGCCACTTGTTCAAACTATTATTATACATATTGCACAAACAACTTATAAGATCTGTTCTAAAAATACGTGTCACGATCAGACCGCATCAGATTACTGCCACAGAATGCCAGGTAGGAGATTCGTGCAATTGATATCCGACCAAGACTAATTAACAACTCACAAGTGTGGTTTCTGGAAACGATATAATGACTACAGATTAAATAACATTGAGCTTAAAGGGTGTGTGTCTAATGTTTTGGAATGCTAAAAAAGTATTACGGTAAGTAGCTATTGATTTGATTGTTGGATACGATGAAATTCACATCTGGAGCCCAGTTAGTTGAATTTTCACTTATATTGTTTTTCTTCTCGATATTTTTGAAACCATCACCACTGCAGTGAAGGTAATCAGAGGGAAGAACATGTTATGTAAAACGGCGCACCTTAGACAATAAACCAGTAAGGCGCCGTAGTTGGCGATGAACGAGCGAGCGCGAAGGAAATGTATGGGGAATTTCAACTCGATCGGGCAAGTAGTTTCTGAGATACAAAATAGGGTGCGTACGTGCGCATGTGCAGAGGCACCCATGTGGGAAAGTGGGGGCTGAGAGGTCCCTAACCACACACCAAATTTGAACACAATCGGCTCAGCCGTTCCTGAGATATAGAATAGGAGTGTGCACGTGCGCACGTGCAGAGTCACCCCACCCCTGAGTTGTGTGAAAGTGGCGGCTGAGGGGTCCCTAACCACACACGAAATTTGCACATAATCTGCCCAGCCGTTGCGGAGTTATTGCGAGGAAATACTTGGAAAACTAACTGTACTAGGAAATACTACCACTGTGCGTGGCACGCGCCACGCGCAGTGGTAGTCACCCACGTGAGTCGGCACTGGTCTCAAACAGGGTAGGTTAGATGGGGCTGCTAAGCAAAGAAGTCCGCTTGTCAATCGGACGTGCGGTTGCAGAGATATGAGCTTCTCAAAAGGGTCGCTACGGGCCGGGTCGGGCCGCTCATAATCAGATTTTTTCCATACATCACTGAAGGACGAGCGAGCGCTTTGCGCTCGCTCGTAACAATCAATACGAACAATGTAAACAAACCGTCGAAAAGCAAAATCACCGTCGAGGTTCTGTTCGGCTGCTGCTATCAGCGCTCACGAGCTGTTTTTCGAAATGCTATTGGCCGGCGCTAACGATATGCTAGCAAATGTGTATCGATATTTCGATATTATCAATGATTCTAGCAGTGGTAAGCCCTCTAGGGTCTACCTGATAACATTTTTGCTCCCAGCCAGTTCCTGGGGTCTTTGGAATATATCCGCAACACTAGTAAATTTGGAGAAATGAAAGGCATGATTCGATTCAGAAAACTATGTTCTATAAACCAGTGTCAAAACCCCCAAATAGGCGATGTCAGTAGACGCACCCCTGCGGGGGGGGGGGGGCGTTTAGACGCCCCCTAAGGTTACTCGAGGATAGATACAAAAATGTCGGCGCGCTGCGCCACCATTTTTGGTACAGCTGTTGAGGCATCAATTGCCCACATATTGTAAAGTTTTTGACCACGGGTCATCTCAGGTCAGATCACCAGACCAAGTCACGTAACCCCACCTCCAAAAAAGTGTGCGGACGTACCACAGCCACAGATTTTGGCCGATTGATTTCGTACTTACAGGATTTCATAAAGGCAATGGTACCTACAATTCGCTCTTCTCGGATTTTCGATATCGGTGACCTAAGGTCGGGCCAATCCCGTGACCTCCCCATTATAAGTCAATGGGGAAATATTAAAATGCTCCTATTCTGAGGATACGCATGATATCAGCCCAATTACTTCTGTATCATGTTATCATAGGCCATTCTTGAAGGTCCAGCTGCAATTGTGGTTCAGTGAGCCCTACAGGGTCAGCTGAGGTCATCCGAGGTCACCAACATTTGTGTGTCAATAACTCTCGAGAAAATCAATATAGAGACGTGAAACTGGCACCAATGTGTGTGTCTCGTCGAGGCACGTTTCTCAATGTGCCACATGACCTAATTGGGTCACTACTTGACCTTGACCTGAGGTCAAATTTTGAAGTTGATCTAACCTGGTCATCATGAACATGATTCGAAGCGCCTTGACAATACAAACACGATGGCCTCAGCATTATTGCCGTATCTTTTTAGGTAAAAGATATTTGTGAATACTGTTTCGCTAGAAATAGCCGTTTTGACATTTGATGAGCTCTGGAGCCTCAACTATTGACCTTAGCTCATATCTGAGGACACTTTATCGATTTAATTTTGCAATAGCTTTCCATTGCTTTTTTCCGTTTGTTCCTATCTATCATAGTTCATGTGATATCTGGGATTTTCGGGAGCGAAGTCCTAAAACTGGAAAATTTGACCCTTGATGACCTCTGGTGATCTCAATATTGACCTGAGAAAAAAATGCATAAAATAGTTTCAAAATCCATTTTTGTCGATATTTTGAACGGTGTTTTCGGTTTTTACCTACGTTCTATAGGAGTTGAGTTAGAGGAGGCGTCGAAACGCCCCCCCCCCCCCCCGTACAGCGAAGGTGGTGCCGAGCACCGGCACGGCGCGGGTTAAGCAATATTCACGACCAAAAGACATTCATTCAGTGCATAAAGCCATATGAAGCTGTCCATGGCTGCTGGTTGGCAGCTTTAACCAAGACACTCTTCCCATAATCCGATCTAGACTCGTACAACCCTCCCCCGGGGACTATTCTCCCAAAACACAAGAACAGCAGCTAAGACATTCATCCTCATCGCTGAGCATCGCTCAGCAGCCCCTCCTCCACCCAACTCTCCCTTCGCCCCCGCCCCTTCCTCCGGACGCAAAAACCACGCACATGATGATCCATTACGTCGTCCGTCGCTTCAACACGCTCTCAGCGGCCGACACCCCCCGGAGGCGCGCCTGCGACAACAACAACAGACCACTCTCCTGCGCAAATAAACAGCTCGCCCCGGCTGACGGATCGGCCATGGGCGCCTATGGGCGCCGCGCGTGTGTTTGCGCGTGTCTGGCGCGCCGCGGAAGCGTTACAAGTTTCACTGCGTCATGCTCGCCACTGGCGTGTCGTTTTGGTCACGTGACGGCTTCACTGACCGACAGTGACCCGCAACAGGTATACAGGTATGATAGGACAGGCAGGACAGGTATACCTGTCGCGGGTCATAGTCTGTCACTATAGGTGATATAGGTCATATATAGGTCACTGCATGGCCACTGCACATCACCAAGGAGTGTTCGCTGCAGTGCTCGGGTTAGTTCGCTCAGCGAAGTGGAAATGGATAAGGTTTATGCATCGCATATTTGTTTCAGTGACAGCAAATCATGTTTTGAATAGATTGGTTGATTAGTAAACTGCATTGCCGTTAGATATGGACGCTAGTTATGGAAAGCCGAGGCAGCTTGATCAATGATCATGCCTGGATTTTGTTTTGCAGAATTCTCGGCTTTAATATTCTAAAAAGCATTGCTACAAAGCGGAGCACGTATGCTTCGTCGGATACACCCAATACATCAGACGAGGAGCATGCTGTTTTGCTTCCTGATTGATTTTAGTCTGCATCCTGACATGCAACATCCGCTTGTCTTGGATTGAGACACCATTTCATAAACAGGCCAGACCAAACTAAACATTTACATTTGCATGATCACATAGGGAGTCCCCACGGCCGTCATAGCTATATACACAGTCTGCCTGCCCTTGTGGCGTTGCTTAACCCTATTCCCTGCGGGCGGCCACAATTACGTTAAAGGGACTGTCTCACCTTCCCAAAAGTTGTCAAATGTACGCCGCTTGTGGTGCAAAATATGAAGTAAATGCTGCCGAACACGATCATGACATTTGTTTCTCGCAAACAGTGGTCAATTTCATAAAAAGTTAAGTTTTAATATTTGGGTTGATGACGTCATATTAAACTCTAGAGAGCTACACAGAAATCCTTTATGCTGCCAAAGTATGGGCACAATTATTTCGAGACAATTCTGGCGCTTTGAATACAAAACAAACCAATTACAACACCATTGAAACATAGCAAATATCTCCAAGGTTCACCCTAAAACAAGTGTACTATCATTTACAGTTGGGCAAAGAGAGACGATGCTGTCGGTTTAGAGGCCTTATTCAAATACACATGGACCTTATTTTTTACAGATGTCAAAATTAAATTCTAATAACTTTTTGATTAGATCATTGTGGTTGTGTTAACTGCTACCATACTTAAATTAAATGCCAAGCCATCAAAATGGCTATCTCAACTCAAATATAATGTTAAGGTGGGATAGTCCCTTTAAAGGGACTGTCCCACCTTGTTGAAAGTTGTCGAATCACACTTAATTGTATGTCTGCATGCCAGGGGAGGTCAGCTGAACATGTTCGTAAACTTTTTTTCAGAAAAAAATTGTTTATCTTGGAAGATATTTAACTTTTAGTTTTAAGCGGAAAGTTGGGTTGGTGCGTCATATGCTTTTTTCATAACAGGGAAATCCTTTGTGCTGCCAAATGTATGGCACAATTTTTTTGTCGACATCTATTGCGCAGAAAAATTGCGAACCACCCGGTGTCTAGATTGACTAAGCACTATCAGCTGGAGTTGTTGCAGCATGGCAGTTGGCCGCCAGGGACCGCTAGAGAGCCAGGGTGTTATGACGTCGCAAGCAAATGTTACCACTAAATATTGGTATATTGATTGATTTATAAATAAATAAATATTTAGCGGTAAATATTTAACTGGTACCATTTGCTTGCGACGTCATAACACCCTGGCTCACTAGCGGTCCCTGGCGGCCAAACTGCTGCAACAACTCCATCTGATAGTGCCAGCCTCTAATTGCGAACCACCCAGGGATCGAGAAATGAAAGACGAAAATATTCCAAGGCTGACCTTAAAACAAGTCGACTATCATTACCAGTTGGGTAAAGAGAGACGACGCTGTCGGTTTAGAGGCCCTATTCAAATACACATGGGCCTTATTTTTTACAGATGTCAAAATCAAACTCGAATATATTTTTGATTAGATCATTCTGGTTGTTTTAACTGCTACCATACTTAATTTCAATGCCAAGCCATCAAAATGGCTATCTCAACTCAAATATAATGTTAAGGTGAGATAGCCCCTTCAAAGGGAATAGGTTACCTTGAAAGTTGTCTTGAAATTAAACCATACGGTGCATCTCGAGCTCAAAACTACGAATATGACTTTGGTTTGGAAAACTGATGGATATATGTGGAGAAAGAAGTAAGTTTCTCTTTCTATTTCACGAGAAATCGTACGATATCAGCTGGCGTTCTGGCTCCGCCCCGCTCCGCCTGACGCCAAGCACAGTATCTGACAAGGGGCCGTCGCGCCGCCCGGGCGGCTGAGCGGATATTAACGAGGCGTCGTGATCAGAGACTACGTGCCAGAGAGTGTACCTGCCTCCGGCGGCGAGCGTTCATGTCCCGATCGTGGCCCGGAACAGTAGACATGAAACCAGGCCCACTAGTCCTGTGTCGAAATTACTTAACGTAGGGAGGTAATTCTTTCACCACAACCCATTTTTAGATCTGCTCTACAAATCTGCTATCTCAGTCCAAAACCCCATGTTAAAGGTGAACCCTTTATTCCCTTTAACACGCGCCCTGGAGGGGGGGGGGGGCGAAATCCGCCCACCCCTCCGGTTTTTCGAGGATAGCGCAAACACGGCGGCGCGCAGCGCCGACGTTTTTTGTATACCTGTTTAGAAATGAACTTCCCGCATTATTTAAAATTCTTGGCCTCGGGTCATCTCAGGTCAGGTCACCAGACCAGGTCACGTGATGACCTCAACTCCAAAACGTTTGCAGTAGTTCCACAGCCACAATTTTACGCCGATCGGTTTCAATCTTGCAGGACTTCATAAGGTCATAGATACCAACAATTTGTTTATTTCGGATTTCTAATATCAGTGACCTAAGGTCAGGTCAATTTTGTGACCGCCAACACGGTTTTATCAATAACTATTGACATAATTAAGATAGAGAAGAGAAAACGGTACCAATATGTTTGTCTCGTCGAGACACGTCGCCCAATGTGCAACATGACCAACTTGGGTCACCACTTGACCTTGACCTGAGGACAAATTTCTCAGTTGACCTAACCCGGTCACCATGAATATGATTCGAAGCGCCTTGACAAGACACACGCGATGGCGTAAACATTATTGCTTTATCTTTATTAGGTAAAAGGTTATTTGGGGAAAACAGTTTTGAAAACAAAATCACCTTTTTGACATTCGATGACCTCTGGAGCCTAAACTTTTGACCTGAGCTCAAATCTGAGGACACCTATGTCGATTGCATTTTTCAATGACTTTCGATTGCTTTTTTCAGTTTGCTGCTAACTATCATAGTTCCCGAGATATTTGGGAGTGTTCGAACCGAAGTCTTGAAAACTTGAAAATCTGACCCTTGATGACCTCTGGTGACCTCAATATTGACCTGAAAAAAACGAAATACTTTCGAAAGAGCTTGTCTCGAGCTATCTAACGTCGTTTCCCGCTTGTCGCTACGTTGCGTGGTTTTTGAGATCATAGGGGGGGGGGGCGAAATCCGCCCCCCTCCAGGGCGTGTAAATATCAGAGGCCCTCCAGGGCGCGTGTTAACCTGCGGGGGGGGGGGCAGATTCTGCCCCCCCCCCAGAGATCTCGAGAACCGCTTGGTCGATTTCGATGTGGAAAACGTCATTCGATTGGCCATGACAAGATCTTTCTTCTTGGAACCCGATGTTTTTTGTTTGTTAAAAAATGGGGTCAGGGGGCAAACAATGCGAAAATTGTGGTGTTTTTTGAAAGGTCATTGCGGCCATATGGTTTGACCGATTTGCATGCCCGTTTTGTAGATTTGCATGATGTAAAATGGGGGGGGGGGATTTTCTGATAACAAATTTGTGCTGTTCATGATTGTTTGGGACGACATGAACGTCACATGTGGGCATTATTTGGTGTAATTTGTTAAATGTAATATATTGCGCATAGGCGGATCCAGGAAAATAACGTGGGGGCACCTTGTGCGTGACGCTTTTTATCATCTTACCATTTTGAAGTTGGACCTAATTTGAGGGAGGATATCGCCTCCCATTTTTTTTGGTGTACCTGAGTGCGCCTCTGCAAAAAAAATATGTACAATCCCAGTACTTATGATGCATATTGCATTGAAAATGTTTCTGACGCATTTATTGCACCACAAACTACGAAGGAAGTATGCGCCGCACAACCGCATTCGTAGCATCCTCCCCAAAACTGGAGCCTGGCACCGCCTCTGCTGCCCCGATTTGTTTGATCTCGTAAAATTTTGACCAACACGCGCCATTCAATTTTGGGGAAAGTCACACATTTTCAAGACGCTAGGCCTAACGGTTTAGAAGCGGCAAGTGAAAAGCCACCGGGGCAGAATCTGCCCCCCCCCCCGCAGAGAATAGGGTTAACCTATGTTTACTGTCTCTCTCAGCCTGACATTTGAATAATAACAACACAAATCAGCTGTAACATGTCCACTTATATAACTTATATGTACAGTGAAATGACTAAGGATGACGCTGAAAACCCACGGCAAAATATGTCCACCTGACGGTTTTCGCAACATCACTCCATGATCACGGTGCATTAGCTAATTAGAGTTGCTGCATCACTGTCCCCAGTCGCCGGCAATTAGCTGATGCCTGAGTAATTTCGAGAAAGTAACCTTTTAATTACGGCGTTTCGTTTCACCGAAACGGCGCTGCGCAGCACCCTGCTGACTTTGATGGTGGATAACGCACACGGTAAATCATCAGCGCATAATTAATACACGCCATAGAGGGCAGGTGGCCATATAGTAAAAGTTTACCTTGGTTTAGTTACCTGAAACCGGCCACGCCGTTCTGGAATACCTATATCACTGCATGACGCAAACAATACCTTACCTACTGTTGACACGTTTGAAGTTGGTGAAGCAGTATACGTGCACAATAACGTACACATTTCTTCTCCAACATCAATTCCGACCCGCTTTCTCCACCCAGCGATCTTCGGCAGTACCCGGCCATCCATACGAACGCACACCTCTGCAGCCGCCCGCTATGTTTTGGCGCCACTGGAAGGCAAAAACTCCAGCCTACTCAACAAAAAGCTTGGCGGCAGCTCTGGTAGCCAGCTTCCCTGCAGCGCGCTCGGTGGGGGGGGGGGGCGGATGGGGGAAGGGGGGGGGGGGCGTGTGTACGCGCGCGGCCTTTGTTCCCTCGGTGGCGCGACCTGCGCTGATTCTGGGAAGTGCGACCTAGAGCTGCAGTATTACCATTCCAATGTACCGGCTGTCTGGGAATTTCTGAATACCGTTGATATTTATGCAGCGTACGCAATGTGTGATCGTGCATATGTATTGCCTGTTACGGTTCAGTGCTGGTCTACGCTTCATTCTGGTAACGCGGCCCTGTGCCAGTGGGTGATTGTGTGATATGTGTAGAAACCTGGCAATGTAGTGCGCGGGGCGCGACACGCTGAAGTTTAGAGAGCTGTGAGCTGGCTCGTGATATGATCGTGCACGGCAAGATACCCAGGTGGACGGGTATGACTCACTGTCTCTGGCCCTGCACTGACCACTGGCGTCCATCAACCAGCGGGTACCGCCTTCGTCACTTCTCCCAGACCCCGACCGCCGCCTGCGTAGTCGCTCTCTTCACAGCCGCACTCCCGGGTCGCCTCAGGGACTATAAATAGTCCCCGACTCCAACCAGGGGATGGGCGCCCACGGTGGGTGAGTGGGGGGGGGGGGGTCACTGCGTGCCTCCCGCCCGGCCCAGCAGGCCAGGCGCCAGCGACAGACACAAACACTGTCGAGTCGCTGACGACACCGGCGCGGCGCAACAGGGACGACATTGGGACACAGGGACGGACAGGGACGACATTGGCTCCACGGCGCACCGGCTGACCCCACGTGACCTCTCACACGTGAATGAACGAGCCGCCGTGACCCCCGCGTGACCCCACCTCGATGACTCCGGTAACCGTCAGCGTCGTAGCTTCGCTGTCGCTTCGCTGTCGCTTCGCTGTCGCTTCGCTGTCGCTTCGCTGTCGCGTCGACGCCGCTTCGCTCTCGCTTCATCACCGCTTCGTTGCCGCTTCGTCGTTCCTCTCGCAGTGGCCGGTCGTGTCGTACCCGGCCATTTCACCTATCCCTGCAGCAGCTCGGCAGCAGACGTCGTCAGCAGCTCGGCAGCGGACGTCGTCCGCGGCGACACGGGAGATGAATCTCGGCTAAATATTGACTGTGCCTGGCGCCACGTATGTCAAGCGTCGGGCCTGGGCCAGCGGCAGGTGTATTGCGGTGGTCGTCCCGGCATTCCTGCGGAACAGTGGGGCAGTGGCAGCGGACTCAGAGATGTTCAGTGGTCCCGTGCTAAAGGGGTGTTCACTGTTCATATACAGTGGAGGCGGTGGCTGTAGTGTCAGTATCAGTATCAGCGAGCAGGGCTGCGGAGTCGACATCATTTTAGCAACTCCGACTCCGACTCCGACTCCGGTCTGAAAAAAGCGACTCCGACTCCGATTCCGACTCCAACTCCGACCCCAGCCTATATCCGTTAACCAACCGCATGTTAGAAAACAATATCTACAATGCCATCTATTTCTCCCGTTTGTCTTTATTCTTAACAGTGTGGAGAACAATGCTTCAGAACTCACAGGTCGTAATCAAGCCGTAGATGCCTACGATCCTGCTATCCCGGATTTATTTTATATCGGTGACTTAAGGTCAAGTCAGTTTCGTGACCTTCCCATTATAAGTTAACGAGAAAATATACAAATGTTTGCATATATATATATATATATATATATATATATATATATATATATATATATATATATATATATATATATATATATATATATATATATATATTGCGGATATTGCGCCAAAAAGGCTAAATTAACCTATAACCTATATATAAGGCTGCATAACATATAAGCCCTATTCCAGGCAAACAATACATTTACAACATATTCCATTAACACCATTTCAATAGAGCACCCCGATGGTTTATACTTCCCCTCCCCTATTCGCCAATCTGAACGCTTGCAGCTTGTATCTACGGACTTGTTAGCAGAAGATAATATTTGTTACCAACTTATCCATTATATCATAATCGAAAAAAACCAGTATCGGATTGAATCACAATGCTCGTATACTTCTTAGACGGAATACTCCTAAGATAGAATCACATATTGATGTGATGAAATACGCATTTTTTATATAAAAAAGAACAATCTGTACACGCCGTCCTTGAAATTTTGGAGGGGCACACATCTTGGAAAACATTGGGGAGCCGGATCCATGGGGGGGGGGCTCAGTTCAGCATTGTGTGTGGGACGGGGGGGGGCTACCAAAGAGATATAAAGTTCCGCCCCTGCATGTACTAATTCATTCAAACAAACCCCACCCAATAGTTCAGCTAACCAATGCCACGAGGAGCATTCAGCCAAGCTCTATCTATCTATCGAACTCATTAAACCCCATCTGTCGGTCCAGTGGAGCGTAGTTTAAACATCTTGCAGCGCTGTGGGAATGCTGTGACCCGCATTATCAGTAGTACTGGGCAGGCAGCGCGCATATCAATCCGTTCTGCGGACTGCAGGCTCTGGGAAACGCCGCATTACGCAAGCATGAGTCGCCGCCGCTACGATCTCATACCGTTCGAAATGAACCGAAATATCACACATGTTTCATCCCGAGAAATACCTATCGGCTAGGATAGCAGTTCGCAGTAGTGGTTGCTGCAGCAGCGGCTGGGGTGGTGATGGGTTTGAGGCGAGGCGGTTGGCAGGAAAGCTGTTCGTCGCCCGAGGCATATATGTCTATTGTCTATACTTCACTATAGTGCAGTGTGCCACACCCTGTAACTCACCGGGCTAGGGCCGAACTCACTAAACTCACCGGGCTGGGGCCGAACTCACTAAGCTCACCGGGCTGGGGCCGAGCTCACTAAATTCACCGGGCTGAGGCCGAACTCACTAAACTCACCGGGCTGGGGCCGAACTCACTAAACTCACTGGGCTGGAGCCGAACTCACTAAGCTAACCGGGCTGGGGCCGAGCTCACTAAATTCACCGGGCTGGGGCCGAACTCACTAAACTCACCGGGCTGGGGCCGAACTCACTAAACTCACTGGGTTGGAGCCGAACTCACTAAACTCACCGGGCTGGAGCCGAACTCACTAAACTCACTGGTCTGGAGCCGAACTCACTAAACTCACCGGACTGGGGCCGAACTCACTAAACTCACCGATACTGGGACTGAACTCACTAAACTCACCGGGCTGGGGCTGAGCTCATTAAACTCACCGATACTGGGACTGAACTAACTAAACTCACCGGGCTGGGGCTGAACTCACCAAGCTCACCGGGCTGGGACAGAACTCACTAAGCTCACCGGGCTGGGACAAAACTCACCAAGCTCACCGGGCTGGGACAGAACTCACTAAGCTCACCGACACTGGGAGATTCTGTGGGCGTGGATCGCCGCCCCACCGTGCGGCTGTCGGCGGCCATCTCCGCTGGCGGCGCAGGCAACTGTTAACGAGGCTGCCACTGCTAAACGCATTAGTAGACGCTGAAAGCAAGATTAAACAGAGGCAAACGCAAAAACGTGCCGGCGCGGGGCAGGGGAGGCGAAGACAGATGTTTCTAGTGGTGGCGGCGGGATACCTCCTCAGTTGGCCGATGTTTCACTGTCAGGATAAATGTTCTGGTCAGGAGGAGGACGTGAGATATACAGGCATGCATTGCGTCCTGTCTGATGAGCAAACGTTTCTTTTTAACAATGTTGATAACTCCGTGACTCATTTGTTATGTAGGAAGCGTGAGAGGGTCGGACAAGACACACATGGACTTCCGGAAAGGATCTAAGCAAATATGCAGAAGGCTTTTTTGTCTACATGTTATTATGGTTTCTTGACACTTCCGACGATTAATTGAAACTCAGCACAAAACGGAAGTCAGTTGACAGATGTGAGGGAAAATCGCAGGCAGCAGACATCCTGTCAGCGGTCAGGAATCAGGCACGTCCCGTGTGCCACGCGAGCCGTGCCAGGAATCAGGCACGTCTCGTGTGCCACGCGAGCCGTGTCAGGAATCAGGCACGTCTCGTGTGCCACGCGAGCCGTGTCAGGAATCAGGCACGGCTCGTGTGCCACGCGAGCCGTGCCAGGAATCAGGCACGTCCCGTATGCCACGCGAGCCGTGTCAGGAATCCGTGTCAGCAATCAGGCACGTCCCGTGTGCCACGCGAGCCGTGTCAGGAATCCGTGTCAGGAATCAGGCACGTCCCGTGTGCCACGCGAGCCGTGTCAGGAATCAGGCACGTCTCGTGTGCCACGCGAGCCGTGTCAGGAATCAGGCACGTCTCGTGTACCACGCGAGCCGTGTCACGCGAGCCGTGTCAGGAATCAGGCACGTATCGTGTGCCACGCGAGCCGTGAGTCATTTGTCAAAGGAAATAGAATGGCTCGCATGCAGTCAATGCTATTTTCAACTCGTGCATCTAAGATATTCCATTGTCAGAGCTGTACCTGACAGTGGCGACGTCAGGTGGATGCTGTGCTAAATTAATAATATTGGGGCTTCTTTTGTTAGAAACTACCCTCCCTTTCATAACTTTCATAAATCATGATCATAATTAGCCTGATGCTTATTGCTAATACACAAAAAAGATAAAACAAAGTAAAGGATTAAATAATATTTCGTGCACGAAACTTCATCAGATAATAGCTAAGAAAAAAACAAAACTTGTCGTGGTAGGGAGCATAGGAATGCATTTGTGTTAGTGCTTCTCTAGAAATATATAAAACCACTGCCAAGCATTAGCGATAAGAATCCTGGCATTTGAAAATCAAACACTTGCTTCTGCGCTGATTACGACATCCTGCTATATCTATACTATTTGTTTACGTCCGAAACAATGCCTTTTCCAGTTTCGAACTGACATACCGGGGCATTGTTACGTCGGCTGTTTTAACTGGTTTTGACATCTAGGAGGAGGCGATGGTATCCAATCAGCTTTGCGGTATCAGCTGCGGGCTGACATGTCTTTATCTATATCTTACTTTCATTGAACAAATCGGAAAACCTGCATTTATCGCAACAAGCTTCTGGACTTTTGCAAGATATGTAGCTTGACAATCACGTCGGCAATGCCTATCACTAGTCAACATGTTGTCCTTGAAAAGCTGGCATTTAGCTGGACTTCAACTTGCCAGTTCACCACTAGAATTCCATCATTAACCTCAGGATCGAGCAGCAATCAAAATCCGACATTTTATAGCTTCGAATGTTGCGCTTTCACGTTGCTTCTAACTGACTGATTGCTTCTGACTGTCAAGTTATTTGTATTTATTTATGTATTTATTTTGCAGGGTTAAGAGCAAACGCAAGGTAGACCCTGCACTTGCGGATTAAGTCATAAACATGTAACTTATTGACATCGAGACATTCCCAGGTGCACCAAACCGACACACAATATATCTGCCTCGCTCGGCGGCCAAATGCAGCGGCCCGTTCCCATCTGGGTCCGACCAGCCACTGGCGGCATTCAGGCCCAGATTTACAGAGCGGCCGCGCGCTGACGGCTTGTTTGGAGCTGTGAACAACAACGTCTTCTGGCGGCGCGTCCGTTAGCGAATCTGGGCCGGGCGTCAGAGCGGGTGAGATGAACGGTCTCCAGCCACACCCAGACCCCGCTCTGCCTCCATACTTGGGTCCGGACACCAGACCGCTGCATCCCGGCTGTATACAGGTGAAACCCTGGCACCATGGCGTAGTCCATGGGACCACATGACTGCACACCTTGCCTCCCAAGTGGCAGGGTATGAGCCAACAATGAAGGTCAGGGGCGACCCTGCCTCAATAATGTGTTCTAAGCCACGACGGCACCCTCACTCTATGTATACCAGGGTCCGGACACCACACCCTCATGCCTCCTTTCCGAAATACCAGGGTCCAGACTACCACACCCTCATGCCTCCATTCCGAAATACCAGGGTCCAGACTACCACACCCTCATGCCTCCATTCCGAAATACCAGGGTCCAGCTACCACACCCTCACGCCTCCATTCCGAAATACCAGCTGGCCCAGACTACCACACCCTCATGCCTCCATTCCGAAATACCAGCTGGCCCAGACTACCACACCCTCATGCCTCCATACCGAAATCCAAACCACGCCACTCCGCTTATAGCACCGATAAATGTTTGAGTCTGTTCTGGCGGCATCACTGCGTCGGGAACGGATTGGCTTCGGGCCGCCTGCTGACAGTCGTCGTCGCCGAGCGGACGGCTCCGGATAGTGGGATCAGCAAATTGGAAGTGGCTGTGAAGAAGTGATGGTATTGTCGCCCCTCACAGGCGTAACGTGGTGCAGCTGGATCGGCTAGAAATCCGGCATCAGCGCCACGCTGATACGGAGGGGGCTGATTGGTTGAAATGGCGTCAATCGTAATGTTTGTCACGTTCCTGCAGTGTCACAAATGACAAAAGGTGACGTTGCATTTCATTTTCCAGTTCCTGATTTTTGTTGAAGACCGCAATATTTTTGTTGGGTAAGTCTAGGGGCAGTACAGTCGACAAGATATCGTTTCATGATCTGTAGTTTTGGTTTGGATGACATCTTTATATCGTTTGGATGATTACTTAATATATGGATAATATTCTAAGTAATCACATGAACATCACTTAACTGAAAAATCCACTATAAAGCTTACCAACCAAATCTCGTGCATTATCTGACTAACCTTCACTGAGCATATAATGGCATGCAAACATGTTCATTGGCTTTTTCACAACAATTGCATACATATATACAAAACATGACACTAGCATTGCAAGAAATGGAATATAATTCACAAAAGCGAACCTCGCCCGGGTATGGGCAAAATCACTACGTGTTCGAGTAGGGGGGGGGGGGGGGTACGACCGTCCCTTAGAGTTTCGCCCCTAATTGAGCAAGAGCTTCGATTAAAAAAATGGGCGTGTTGATTGTCACGAGAGGAAGCCGCTGATTCCCGATCTTAAGGTTTTGGGTTATTAGGTGAGCTCTTAGGTCATGTCAATGACCCAAAAGTCATCAAAATTGTAAATGCGTATAAATTTAATTTTATCGAGCTAGAATCCAGAATGAGCATATCATAATGCTTAATGGGTGCCAAATTCGTAATCAGCGTCACAAAATGCCCTACAAATTGCAAAATTCCAAAAAGGTCATGTCAGGTCATCTGAGGTCAGTGACCTCGGTTGACTTATGGAAGCGCATGACCACAGTGGAACATATCATTATTTAAAATGGATCCCAAATTTGAAATCAGCTTCACAAAATGTCCTAGAAACCGCCAGAAGCCCCAAAACGTCATCTGAGGTCATCGGAGGTCAATGACTTCAGTTGACCTCTGAAAAGGTCAATCGAGGTCACAACTTCAGTGGAAACCACAACTGTCACCTGGAAACACCTGTGCATATGCTCTTGAACAACAAACACTCGGAAACTGCGCAAGTTACAAGCATCGATACTGCGGGACGCCAGTTGCGCCTGACATGACCTTGAGAAACAGGTCATAAGTCACGGATCATGTTGGTTAGAAACTCAGAATGTTCAGTGTATGTGTCAAATGTTTGAACAGTAAGGTACTGAAAGTTTCATCGCAATCAGTTGAAAACTACGTGAGTTATTTCAGAAAAAAACCGAGGGAGGGGAGGGGGCATCCAGCCCACCCATTTTTTTTTTTAAAATTTGTGTCGGATCAATGTCGTGACTAGATCCCTTTTTGGTGTTTGTTTAACCCTCGCCCTGGTAGAGGGGGCCCCCTACCAGGGCGAGGGTTAAACAAACACTAAAAAGGGATCTAGTCACGACATTGATCCGACACAAATACTTGCAAGACAGTAATGTAGAAGAATCATTAAAATTAACGCAACAGTCCTATTATTTGTATAAACTACACTAAGCTAAGCATGTATATTCATTATTATAATTTATAATTACATGCGGGAGGTAATTCCATGGGCGTCGGCGGCGGGGGGGGGGGGGGGGGGGCGGGGGGACGCGTCCCTTCTAGTTAACAAATCAGGGGTGGGAGACGTCCCCCAAGATAGCAGACTTGCTTGATTTTTTTTTGCTGAATTCGTTCCAAAGGATATGAAACTTAATTTATTCTTAGCTCAAATTACATGTAATTTTTTTTAACATATATCCTTGAGTCCTTTATTTGTACTTACAGATGTAGGTACTTAATTACTTTGTAGAAAATAAAATGGTGATATGGCAGCTAAAAGTCGGTACACAAAATTGGCTTCTGCTATATGATTGAATGTCAAGTTCATCCATTCATTCACCATTCATTCCAAGGCCTTAGATACAATTCAGCCAAGGCAGCGAATAGTGTGACGTCATGGGTACATCCAAGGGCGTCGCCGTTGGGGGGGGGGGGGGCACCGCCCCCCCCCCCGCCTGTCGTCAGGCTGGGTGGATTATCTCCTCAGTTTTGGAGACATAAATCCATACTGTGTTCGGAAATATTGCAGGTTTCAATATCATAAAAGCATTTTGAAAAAGTATCAGTGCAGTGGCAGAATGGAAGGGATCAGGATGATATTTTTACTTTTCTTGAAGGAAGTTGACAGGAAGCTAAATGGAATTTAAGTAGCAGAAAATGTCATATTATGGCGTTAATGTGCCCTATTTGTTGTTGAGGCACACTTTGTGCTTGCTGTAAGGAAACACCGGCGGATAGTTTAACGACATGAACGTTTTTTGTGTGCAAGTTTTCAGTCACTTCGACGGAATAGATGCAAAGAAATAGGCTTCTGAAAACCATGGCTACGGTCGGGCCGCTCATACGCATATTTTTCCCCT
Organism: Chirona hameri; assembly: GCA_036785665.1. Taxonomy (NCBI): domain Eukaryota; kingdom Metazoa; phylum Arthropoda; class Thecostraca; order Balanomorpha; family Balanidae; genus Chirona; species Chirona hameri. Next base: position 62,017 of record JAXIVJ010004988.1, read on the forward strand.
AGTTAACGGAAGACCTCGCTCCGCTCGGTAGTCAAAGATTCAAACTGGTTCTCGCTCCTCAAACTGGCCGGGTCCCTACTTAGGAAATGTATCCATTCAAAAGCTTCGGACTAAATTTATCAAATTAAATATGCTAGCCATTTCGTTCAAGTTCTGACAAAATGCGTTCAAAGTTTACAAACCGAGGTAGTTTTCGGATAACTACTTCATCCATTACTCCAAGTACATGAGCTACTTCATCCGCATCCGTGTTGGCCAGCCGTCCACACACGACTACCCCGCACAACGAACCGGCGGCAGTCACCGGTTCCGGGACGATCCGTCCTCCTGTACAGTTACGGGCACCCCCGGTCGGCCAGCATGCAAAACTGTGAGATGCGCTGAGCTTATGAAGAAGATAGAAGAAAAAACACGCCAGTGACTTTGTATCGCACCACCGACCTCCTAAATATCTATCAAACCCCTGACCCTGACCCCCACGACCACCGAGGTAGCGTCTCCCGAAAGTAAAAAGCCAGTCCAGTACCAGCCGGAAGGGGCATATAAGTTTTGATATTCACGGCATATTAAGAATAATTAGAATTGCAGTATATTGTGATCATGGATCGACACAAAATTTGCCTACGATAGTGCGACCCTATTCATTCCCACAAACATGCCAAATTTCGAGGTTTTTACTGCAAGGTGCACGGAGTTATTAAGCAATCGGATGACATCCGAACGGACAGACGGACAGGTGGTTGCCACTTACAGGACAGGTGGTAATTAGTATGAAATAGCCTTCTATGTAACACGAATAACTAGAATATGTATCCCAAACAGCGATGAGCGAATCGCCTGGCAGGTCCAATTGAATATAGAGTCGTTTGAACAATATACCATGAAGATTTCCGAAGAAGTTGTTGTTTTTCATCTATCACCTGTTATAATAGTTAGAAAACTAAATATCATGACCTTTTCCTAGAAAATATGACAAATCCAATGTTATCAAAACGTTATGATCACGTAGTAATATTTTGGCCACAGGCCTTTATCAAACAGTAAAACAGTAAAAACGGTTAAATTATCACAAGTATGTTCCTCGCACAAGCGCTAAGCTCTATAAGCATCAGCCGTTATATTTTTGTAACGCTGGTAGTTAGAACTATAAAATGCGTTCCTAAGTAAAAATGATAAGGTAAAAACTGATTTTCCTTCACATTGTCGCAAACCGTACTGATGGTTCATTCGGCACTTCGCCCCCCCCCCCCCACTCAAAAATCCGTGGCGACGCCCCTGGGTAATGCTTGAGGGTAGTGTTAAAGGCTGGTTAACCCGCGAGTTACTGGGGTATATTTCATAAAGCGACTTACTGGGGGGGGGCTATTTTTTGCCCCCCCCCCCCCCTCTGATCTCCGGAACTACTGGACCGAATGTAAAAATTCAAACGGCATTCGATAGCCCTGGGAAATTTATTGAGGGAAACATAATATTGTTGACCTCAGGGTCACTGATGACGTCACAGGTCAGGTCAAGTACAAAATGTTTGACCGTGTCAATAGGTCTCGATGGATGGAATTGTCGCGCAAAATTGCGATATTAAACGCATAAGCTGTCGATAAATCGGTATGATTCGTGTGTCTGACACTTCTAAGTACCTTTATAAGCTGTTTATGATCTTGGGTCAGGTCAAGGTCATCCGAGGTCACGAGGTCAAAGTGCAGATTACGGTCATTAGGCGTTGTAACACATGTTTATGGGTTTGTTTTTCGTCTAGAACGCGAAAAATGACATTAGAACATTGTTTGTTCCATATAAAAAGAAGTAAAAAGCGAAAATGGAAATGCGTTTTTTTATGCATAGTAATGCTGTGAAAAGTGGTCGATTTTTGTCATTTAAAGGTCATAACTCGGTCATTTATTAAGATATGGACTTTAAATTTGGTACACATATTCACCGCATACGTCTCGATCACATATATTTCGGTTTTTGGATAATTCTGATTTTTTCTTGAAATTTTTGTAAAAAAAAAAAAAAAATGTATTTGGATTTCTCAAAATTTTTAATAAAAAAAACTCAAAAATCCGAGATAGCAGTTTGATAGCCCGGTCTATTGCCAGTAATTATATTTAAACTAATTTAGTTTATCTCAGTTATCGTACCTTAGACAGCGTTTTCCGCAAACCATTATTTTGCAACAAAAACCGAAGAACATGACGTCACTCTGACGTCATTCCCGGTTAACCTATCATAGCCTCATATTTTTCCGTTTTCCAACATGTGTAGAATTGATGTGAGAGAAGGTACTGCAAGTTTGGTGACGATACCAGTGTTCGTTTAGGAGTTATTGAAAAATAACGGGAGGGGGGGCAAAACATAACCCCCCCAGTAACTCGCGGGTTAAAGGGATACTCCCACCTTAACCCGCGCACTGCAGGGGGGTTGATTTCCGCCCCCCCCCCCCCTCAGGTTTTTCAAAGATAGCGAAAAACGGCGGCGCGCAGGGCCGCCGGGTTTTGATACACCTGTTAGGACATCAATTGCGCACACTTTGAGAGAAAAAAAATGCTCGGGTCATCTCAGGTCAGGTCACCAGACCAGGTCAAGTGACCCCATCACCAAAAATGTTTGCAGTTGTGCCAAAGCCAGAGTTTTTCACCGATCAGGTTGAAACTTACAGGATGTCATGAGGGCATCAGTACTTACAATTTATTTAACTCGGAATTTTGATATCGGTGACCTAAGGTCAGGTCAATTTCGTAACCTCCCCATAATAAGTCAATGGAGAAATATACAAATGCTTCCTATTTCAAGGATATGCATGGTACTAGTCCAATTACTTCTGGATCATGTTATTATAGGATATTCTTGATGATCCAAGTGTAAGTTTTGTTCAGTGACCCCTATTGGGTCATTTGAGGTCATGTGAGGTCACCATCACTTTTTTGTCAATAACTCTCGACATAATGAAGATAGAAAAGTAAAACAGACATCAATCTGTTTGTCTCGTCGAGACACGTCTTCCCTTATGCAACATGCCCTACTTGGGTCACCACTTGACCTTGACTTTAGGTCAAATTGTTAAGTTGACTTAACAAGGTCACAATATATATATCATTCAAAGTGCCTTGACAAGATAAACACAATGGCGTAAACATTTTTCCGTTATCTTTATTAAGTAAAAAGTTAATATAAAAAACATTTAGCAAACAAACTTTTTCTTTTTGACCTTTGGAGCCTCAAATATTGATCTGAGATCAAATCTGAGGACACCCTAGCGATTACAAATTTCACTGGCTGGCGTTTGCTTTTTCCGTTTGTTTCTAACTATCATCGTTTCTGAGATATATGGGAATGTCTGGAGCGATGTCCTAAAACAGGAAAAACTGGAAAATTTGACCTTTGATGACCTCTGGTGACCTCAATTTTGACCCGACTTAAAAAAACACTGAAATACTTTCGATAGAACATGTATGAAGCTATCAAATGCCTTTTTCGACTTCTCGCTACGTTGCGTAGTTTTCGAGATCTCAGGGGGGGGGCGGAAATCAACCCCCCTGCAGTTCATGTTCGGCGCATAGCCCCTGCACTGCGCGGGTTAACATTAGTTTTGGGTTGAGATAGCCCTATTGTTGGATTTGCATTGAAATTAAGTAGGGTAGCAGTTAAAACAACTACATAGGTCTAATCAAAAAGAAATTCGAGCTTGGTCTTAACAATTGTAACAAATAAACCCCACGTGTATTTGAATAGGGGTCCAAAGCCGATGACGTCACCTCTCTTTACCAAATGATGATGATAGTCGACTTGTTTTAAGGTTAGACTTGGAGATATTTGCGTGTTTCAAATGGTTTGGTAATTGGTTTGTTTTGTATTCAAAGCGCCAGAATTGTCTCGAAATAATTGTGTCATACTTTGGCAGCGTAAAGGATTTCTGTATAGCTCTCTAGAGCTCAATATGACGTCATCAACCCAAATATTAAAACTTAACTTTGTATGAAATTGAGCACTGTTTGCGATAAACAAATGTCATAATCGTGTTAGGCAGCAATTACTTCACATTTTGCACCAGAAGCGGCGTACATTTTGCAACTTTTGGGAAGGTGGGAGTGTCCCTTTAAGCTATTTTGTGAAGACAAAAATAACTCACCAGAAATGAAGGAAATATTTTAATGAGGAAGCTTGTATACAAGCTTCCTCATTAAAATATGTCCTTCATTTCCTCTATGACGTCTTGCCTCTCTCACTAAATGCTACAACCGATAGTCCCCCTACAAAGCAAGGGATCTTGTCTTTCCTTTTTTCATTCACCTAAATTTATTCATTTGTATTTTGGTACACCAATTCACAGTCAGGACGTCACTTTTACAAGCCGTATACTAAGACGAGCGTTAGATGGACGAGGAGCCAATAACAATCGTCGGGTATTCATGTTGCCTTGGCTTCTGAAGAAGCCTCGTATTGTTAAGCCGCCATTTCCTCTCAATTGAACTTTGACAAATGACATCGAAGCACATTCTTTAAAGCTCTCCACGGATCTTAAGGCTCGAGTAGCGCCACTCGGAGCGACGTCGACAAGGCGGAAACGCAGACAAATGCCACGCATTCTAACACAATAGACAGCTCTTGATTGACCCCCGACGGAGCACCATTGCAGGCCCGTGAGTTGATCAATCATGCAGTGAGTGATTTCCAAGTGCCTCTTCTGACTGGTATTTCACGGCTAAGAGTGCTTCAGTGGAGGTGAGGCGAAGTGCATGAAGCGGGCATTAGTAAGAATTGGGCCGATGATTCAGAGTTGCTCATTTATTGTGTTCCCATCTGGCTGAAGCAGACTAGGAGGGATTCGGTTCATTAAACTGACCATATAAGACGCAGTCATCGGAAGCTCAGTACATTGCAGCTATGTTCCGCACAACACACGACAAAGCTAGTCCATTCTGCAAGTTGTGCACAATATATGCATACTGCAAGGCGGATGCTAAAATATGTAACTGCTGCTCGACAGAGACAACTTAAATGGCTGTAAATGGCTGAAAACACAAGCCATGTTACATAATCAAGCATACATGATATAGTACTATGCTATGTCAAATAACACCAAAAAGACATATCATGCAATGCACGCAATACAGGATAAACAAAGCTTCGGGTCGTCCAGTTCATATGCAAAGATGCCAGTCTTGTATTCTTCAACTGTGCAACGCCTGGCAACAATCATTATAAAGGAACGTTTTCAGTGAAGCTGACTCGTGGTAAAGGGTTCAGTGAGAGAAGAAGAAAAAACGCACCTTTATTGTTGCCTGTGTACTGGTATCATTTGCATTCTTGTTTGGCAATGGATATAGAGTTAATCTGCTTATATTGCCAACAATAGCAGTTAACTGAACGATGTGAATCATGATTAGTTCACTGTGACCATGCACTAATTAATTTATTCAATACATGCGCAGGTGCTTGCAACGTCATGTCACGTGATCAACGTCATGTGGTGTGGCAATAATCAGGGGTACCGTGACGTGTCTGTGCTTACCAGTCGCAGTGGGTTGGTGGAATCGACATGGGTACCGTGACGTGATCAGGGGTGCAGTAACGTGATCAGGGGTACCGTGACGTAATCAGGGGTATCGTGACGTGTCTTTGCACACCAGTCGCAGTGGGTTGGTGGAATCGACAGATGTTTCAAGCTATTATTTAGAGAAATAAGCATTGATGATGATGTTACAGCTTTGAGATCCATATTCTCAGCATTGCTCAAATCATGGTAACTTAGCCATCTTAGTCTGAAATTAATAACTTGTATATTGTGAATCAAAACATGTCACACGGGTTGAAATAAATAACTGAACTAAATTGAAACCCCTGAGGAAATCAATCCAGATGAACCGCTGTGAATATGGTTGTGTATTGTGTAAGGCCTTGAAGCTCTAACATCAGTAATCAATGCTAAACCCTATTTGTAACAGGGGGGGGGGGCGGAATTCCGCCCCTCCCCCCTAAGGTTTTTCGCAGATATCTCCGGAACGGCTATGAGCAGGCCCATGGAATTTTGGGACTTATCCCAAAATAGATTGCCTCATATGGAGTCAAAGTTTCGAGTTCTTAACCTGAACAGAGGCGGTTCCATTGTCCGGTTCTTGGGAGGGTTCTTCGGCGACATTTGACGATAATACGGAAATGCGATCTTCACGGTTTCTTCCTAACTGCCTCAAGTATGAAGGAGTTACATCGGTTTACAGTGATTGAAACAAGTGCACATTAATTGATATTAATGAACTACCATAAAAATTGCATGGCAGAGGCGGTTTCAGGGACTTGAAAGGGGGAGGTTTCCAGGAAGTATACAACGCTGGGGGGAGGGGGGGGGGGGCAGTCAATAGAGCGTAAGGGGCATTTATAGCTATCAAGATGTAAAAGATAGATTCCCCTTCTATTATTTGCATAATCTACTATATAAAGGGCAAACTCAAACTGTTCCAACGCCATAAACTCGAACACCCTTGGTGATGGACCCAAAACCTATACATTCTCTGAATCAGCACGATGGCAGGCATGTCAGTAGCACTACCATTCAGATCGGACCTCTATATTTTTCAAGTAAATTGTGAAAGCGTGGAATTGATATTGATTGCAATGATATTTGTATTTAGTGGCCCGAATTTCTTCATATGTTGCGCTTTTGTGACATTCATTCTGCAGCCATACGAAAACAACACGCTGGCGGCCTAGGGTTGTGTGTTCAGTGCTGAATCGTAGGTACCTACCTTGGTTGAATATTATTAATCCTGGCGATCCTAGCCCAAATTTATATTAGTGTGACTGACGTGTAATTTGTTTTCAAGTAAATTGTGACAGCGTGGAATTTGTTAAGAACAAGGGTTGTGTGTTCAGTGGTGTTCAGTGTTAGTTTTCAAGGTTGTGTGTTCAGTGTTGAATCAAGGTGTCCGCGGGGTAATGTCCGGGGTTGTGTAATGTCTGGGGTTGTGTGCCAGTATTATTTGGTTATGTGATATTCTGATAGCATGACAAGTCCAATCTTTCAGTTTATCCTACCTCACGGCTACACGCCCTAAGCCAGCAACAACAACAACAGTTTACCCTACCAAAGTCTTCAGTGGTGTGGAATTTGTTAAGAACAACACACTAGGGTTGTATCGAAAGTCCAATCTTTCAGTTTACCCTACCAGACATTCAAAGCGTTGAATTGGTTAAGAACAACACAAGTGTTAGTTTTCAATAAATCGTGAAAGTCTTCAGTGATGTTCAGTGTTAGTTTTAAGAATAGTGTTCCGTGGTGAATCAGTTTTAAGAACAGCATTCAGTGTTGAATCAAGGTGTCCGGGGTAATGTCAGTTTACCCTACCATACATTTATTTAAGCATGGAATTTTACCCTACCAGATATTTGTTTAAGCGTGGATTTTTTTTTCAAGTACATTGTGAAATGTTCAGTGTTGAATCAAGGTGTCCGGGGTAATGTTCGGTTTACACTACCAGCCATTTGTTTAAGCGTGGAATTTGTTTTTCAAGTAAATTGTGAAAGCGTGGAATTAGTTAAGAACAACACGCTAAGGTTGTATGAAAAGTCCAATCTTTCAGTTTACCCTACCAGACATTCAAAGCGTGGAATTTGTTAACAACAACACAACAAGTGTGAATTTACTCTACCAGACATTTGTTTAAGCGTGGAGTTTTACCCTAACAGACATTTGTTTAAGCGCCCGAGGAGCCGCCCGAGGATACACCGCCAGGTACTTAATTTCCCGGGCAACGCCGGGTACCCCAGCTAGTGTATTACATATGGAGTTGCACTCATTGCAGGGGTGTGTTCAGGCACAGGGCAAGGGGGTGACTGGCATGGTGATGACGATATGCCAGCGATTACGGCGCAATAGACGGTTAGTTTAGAAAGATATATGCACATATGAGGCCAGGAGAGGGAATGAAGTCATTTTTTTCAGAGGCGCACTCAGGAATGGAAGAAAGGGGGTCATATTACTGCATGGAAAGTAAGATGCATGGGCCTACAATGACATAACATACTGCAGTTTTCGGATAAAACACGCACCAGAGGGTACACTACGAACGATTATAAGATAATAGGCGAATCCAGGTAGGGTAACAAGGGGGGTAACCAATGTTAATTGAATTTGTAAGTGGAATAGTCATTGTTGACTAGTTAGTTTCATAATGGCGGATAATGTACCTATCCAGAAGTCTTGCGCCTCCCCAGTTTAGATCCTGGTTACACCTATGTTGAAGAACAACATGCAAAAAGGAACTATCTACGATCAGTAACTTATTAATATTGCTGGGTAGCAACTTGCCTGCGGTTAGTATTTTCTCGATTTGGCCTCCCTTTTTCACAAACCTGGCAACGCCTATGGCGAAAAATATGTTTTTTATCCGTTTTGTTTAATGTCACAATAACGCACCATTTCATTTATATAAAAAAGCACATATCAAATGGTTTTATTACGCATTTACCCCCCCCCATATTGAGTTAACTGCAAACGCCTATTATTTTTTCATTTTCAAACGTCATTGCCATATATCAATCTCCAATGCAATCTCTATCGATCCCCATTAGTTGCGTTAAAATTTGTTAATAAATATGACAGCTGTGTTGGATCACAAGTACCTCTAAGATTTGTAGTTTTTGTCCCCCCCCCCCTGTTGCCCCCCTATACAAAATTAGGATTTAAAAAAGAAAGAAATGTAGATCGTGTTGAGGGGAATCAAATGCCGTTTGATTTGTGTAAATCGGACCAGTGGATCTCGAGATCTCCGGGAGGGGGGGGGATCCGCCCCCTCCCCTGTTACAAATAGGGGTAGCCAGGAGCCTGTTACAAATTGGGTTAAGAGGCGTTTTTTTAAAGAATTAAGCGGCAACGTCGTTCACATTGCACAGACATGGGACATATTCGCTAGTTCAAAACATATTGCCCAAAAAAGAACAGAATTGTTTGAGCTTCTTTACATCTCATGCAAAATACCAGAGAAGCTTAGAATATTTGCAAACTGTTTATCTGTATTTGGTGTAAATTATCTGTATTTGGTGCATTCGGATAGTTCAGCGCGCTTGGTGAGAGAAGTATACCCATATCTGACAAGGTTATATTCACTTTGAGCACAAAGCAACGCCATCCAGTTCTACCAAACTCCTAACGATCCAGTTCTACCAAACTCCTAACCATCCAGTTCTACCAAACTCCTAACAACAGGACCGAATGACAACCATATTGAGACATGCTCATCGGTCTTGTAATTTAGCCAAACATAAAGTATTTACTGTCTCATCAGCGTATATGCCATCCAACAGCGTCCCAAAAGATCAGAAACAGATTCGACACCGTCTCTGGGCATTCACTCGCTTCATTGAGAGAGAAATCTGATGATTGATTCATTATTGGGTTACAGTTGCCTGTTTGTTTGAATTACTGCCGTAAACTGTCAATTCCCACTCCAATATCGCCCAAGCTCTCAAGCCGATAAATTGAAATGAAATCATATCAGATGTTTCCTGCCTACTGAACGTGTCAATTGTGCAATAAAACAGGAACAAATAGATTCAGTGAATTAAAATCTGTAGCATTTTAACCAGTCAAGCAGCAACTAAGCACAGACGAAGCATTAGGTTATGATGCTCGACACCTTCAAAGCTGAAAGTCAGGCTTTAGTGAAATTCAACGCCAAAGAAGTGCATTGATCATCATGTATTAATATACTAGGAAATCCACCCCACAAACTAAAACCAGTGACAGCCAGTGACAAACTGAAACCAGGTCGGCCCTGCCTGCCCAGCGCCCAGCGGGGTACAGTGTATCTGACGCCTCCCTCCCGCTGACTGCACCCTGAGCCGATGGTCGTGCCTGGAGCACGGCTCGCCTCATCACCCAGCTTCCGGTGGTGGTTAGTCACCCTTACACCGTCCGACGCCCACCCGCGGAGCTGCAGCGCGAGCCGACCCCGCAGAGGTGCAAACGGCGTCAGATTTCACTAACCGCATGGCCTACACTGTGAAAAGAAATACTGTGCGTATTCAGCGTGATATAAGCGTATATCCGGCACCATAAGCATTACAAAACGGATTACAGCTTACATAGCTTTAGTGTAACGCCCCGGAAGTGTTCAGGGCTTATTTCCTTTATAATATTTTCGAGAATACACTGACATTATATTCCTATTAGTGCTCTTTATGGAAGATGCAGTCAGCATTTCGTGACTGCGGGTTAAAATGGGAATTATCCGTCTCCAGCCTGCAGTCGGCAGCACACTGTATCTCCAAGGTAACGTCAGGAATCGTCAGGAATAAGGTAACGTCAGGAACCGTCAGGAATAAGGAAACGTCAGGAATCGTCAGGAATAAGGTAACGTCAGGAACCGTCAGGAATAAGGAAACGTCAGGAATCGTCAGGAATAAGGTAACGTCAGGAATCGTCAGGAATAAGGTAACGTCAGGAATCGTCAGGAATAAGGTAACGTCAGGAATCGTCAGGAATAAGGTAACGTCAGGAATCGTCAGGAATAAGGTAACGTCAGGAATCGTCAGGAATAAGGTAACGTCAGGAATCGTCAGGAATAAGGTAACGTCAGGGATCGTCAGGAATAAGGTAACGTCAGGAATCGTCAGGAATAAGGTAACGTCAGGAATCGTCAGGAATAAGGTAACGTCAGGAATCGTCAGGAATAAGGTAACGTCAGGAATCGCTGTTCCTCCGGCCCTGACTACGGGCAGCTCTAGGCACCTCTGCAGCTCCAGTCTGCAGTCAGCACGTGCAGTCGCTGCCCTGACTACGGGCCCCATTCTGCACCTCTAGTCTGCAGTCAGCACGTGCAGTCGTTGCCCTGACTACGGGCCCAATTCTGCACCTCTAGTCTGCAGTCAGCACGTGCAGTCGCTGCCCTGACTACGGGCCCCATTCTGCACCTCTAGTCTGCAGTTAGCACGTGCAGTCGCTGCCCTGACTACGGGCCCACCTCTGCAGCTCTAGTCTGCAGTTAGCACGTGCAGTCGCTGCCCTGACTACGGGCCCACCTCTGCAGCTCTAGTCTACAGTCGGCACGTGCAATCGCAGTTCTGACTACGGGCCCCATTCTGCACCTCTAGTCTACAGTCGGCACGTGCCACTGCACGTGCAATCGCTGCCGTGCCGCTGTCGTAAGAGATACGCCGCCGTTCTAAAGCCACGCCCGCCGTACGCCGAAGCACGCCCTACGCCCTGCGTGACCAGGAGTGGTGACCTGGCAGTTCTGTCTGGGAGTTCAGCTGACCGACGTTTGGGTCACGGTGTCATGGTCATGGTCATGTCGGAGTGGTGACCTGGCAGTTATGTCTGGGAGTTCAGCTGACCGACGCTTGGGTCACGGTGTCATGGTCATGGTCACGGTGTCATGGTCATGGTCATGTCGGAGTGGTGACCTGGCAGTTCTGTCTGGGAGATCAGCTGACCGACGCTTGGGTCACGGTGTCATGGTCATGGTCATGTCGGAGTGGTGACCTGGCAGTTCTGTCTGGGAGTTCAGCTGACCGACGCTTGGGTCACGGTGTCATGGTCATGGTCATGTCGGAGTGGTGACCTGGCAGTTCTGTCTGGGAGATCAGCTGACCGACGCTTGGGTCACGGTGTCATGGTCATGGTCATGTCGGAGTGGTGACCTGGCAGTTCTGTCTGGGAGATCAGCTGACCGACGCTTGGGTCACGGTGTCATGGTCATGGTCATGTCGGAGTGGTGACCTGGCAGTTCTGTCTGGGAGATCAGCTGACCGACGCTCGGGTCACGGTAGTCTGAGGTGGGATTGTGCTGTGCTATTTGAAGATACACCTCTATGCTTCATTGCTACAATGAGCCTGAATTTACGCCTTTGGTGCTTATCTTTTCAGACTCGAACTACCAGGTGTAAAACTTGATATTGATTGGCCACTTCTTCATAGACGTTGAGTAAATTCATGAGTTGTAATTTTATCGAACGTTAATATGAACATTATTATAATTAATAGTGGGAAGGTGTATACTGTATTATGTGCATGTGCAGATAACAGGAGACTCTTGTTATCTGTGGTTCATGATATACGCAAAATGCCGAAAAAGAATCAAAAATATATTTTCGGCTCTCAGCCTTCCCGCATGTCAATTAGGTTCACCAAAGACGTCTCATTTGTTCACATCATGAGCATAAGATTATACATCCTCTCACTATGAATTATGTAAATTCAGCTGCAATTCATATTCAAAGGGTTCTCAGCCTGGAACACAGTAGAAATATTATAGCATTGTGACTTCGTACCAATGTTAGGCGCTGTTGAAGTCATAGCAACACACAACCGTGCAGTATATCCCCGCACGAGTGTTATGAAACTCTGCTATTTCCCAGGCGACATGCTGTCAGCTACATTGTCTCTAGATCATAAACCATCATTCTGCCGAGATGACGACATTCCTAGTTCCTACTACAGATGCAACTCACGCCATACTAACCAGCCGCGCGGCACGGCCGACTGACAGCAGGTCAAGAACATCAAACACCCCCGCCGCTTACCCAGGCTTACAAACACCTGGACATAGTCGCAACTCATGGCATTGGGCTCCTGCCGTCATGTATTCTGACCACAAACGGCGGCTTAGGGGAACCGGCGGCTAACTTCCGCGATCGTGCAGGAATGGTTAGACGGCACAGGTGCACACGGCAGCAGCGCGTGCAGGAAGGAGAGATTACCTGTCCGGGGCTCTGTGGGCTCAGACAGGTGTTGAGGGGCCTGATTAAGGTGGCTGTTACACGATACTTTCACGTAGCTTCACGCGCATATATACCAGCCAAAGGGAATCATCGCTGACGGGGACGATCTTTTCTAGGGATGGCCCTGACGATGCTTAATTGGTTCAAACAGTGTTTGTAACAGGATTATGACGTCCGAATTCGTTTGATCTTTTAGACGGAATATTTCGTCGAGCACATTTGTCCGCGGAGGATGATATATTCAGCGCTACATGCGCTCTTGTCCTCTGCCCCTCCTTATCCATGCCAGCATATATGTCGATGGTGATGAAGGGTCCACCCACCGCTACTGATGAGACCTTAGGGAGCAATTTACCCAGAGGTGAATGTGTCTCATTTCTCTTGAAGGTGGAATGTAGCAATTGTCGACACATGCATATCTATCAGCGAAACTACGCTCATTGATTCTCGGATGGGTTGATAGGCAGTCACAGTCAGTATCAGTGCGGTGGGGACCCATCTTTGATCAGTGCGGTATGACCTCAGTCAGTATGAGGTCAGACAAATATACAGCTATCAATAACTATTACGATACCGACAAGCTAATATACAAGCAACATGCAAATATTGTAAAAATGCATTTAGCAAAATAAAAACACGGAAGGGACTGAATCTGGCAGCCGAACGGGAGGACAGACTCCCAACACCTCACCACCCTGTGACCAGACTGAAGCCGGGCCCACTAGGATGACCTCATGTGTGGGCCGGCAGCAGCGGGGCAACTAGACAGCGGCAGCACCTCCTGCACGTCTCCGGAGAGTTGGTCCGGCCCAAATTCGGCAGGTGGACCGCCTGGACCGGCCATTGAGCGGCTTCTGCCACCTCCGCGCCGTCATGTGCTACCCAGATGATGTCCCTACAGTGGTATGGCATCAACGCGCGACGGAACGGTTGGATCGGAAGTTAACACTTAACACGCGCGCGGCCGGTGGGATGGGGGGGTGATTTAGCCCCCCCCCCCCTCCGGTTTTTCCTGAATAGCGTAAAACCGGCGGCGCACATTGCCGCCAAATTTGGCACAGCTGTTTGAACATCAATTACCCACATAGTCTGAACTTTTTACCTCGGTTCATCTCAGGTCAGGTCATCAGGCCAGGTCACGTGACCCCACCTCCAAAACGTGTGCGGTCATACCACAGCCACAGTTGTAAGCCGATTGGTTTCAAACTTACAGGATTTCTTAAGGATATAGGAACCTACACTTCGGTTACCCTCGGATTTTTTTTATATCGGTGACCTTAGGTCGGGTCAATTTCGTGACATCCCCATTATAAGTCAATGGGGAAATATTAAAATGCTTTCTATTCCGAGGATACGCATGATATCAGCCTAATTCCTTCTTCATTATGTTACCATAGGCCATTCATGATGACCTAGGTGAAGTTTTTGCTCAGTGACCCCTAAAGGGTCAGCCGAGGTCATCCGAGGTCCCCAACACTGTTTTGTATATAACTCTCGCCAGCATGAAGACCGATAAGTGAAACCGGTACTATTGTGTTTGTCCAATCGAGATACACACGTCTCCCAATGTGCAACTTTACCTACTTGGGTCAACACTTGACCTTGACCTGAGGTCAAATTTGTATGTTGACCTAACCTGATCAACATAAATATGATTCGAAGCACCTTGACGAGAAAAACACGATGATGCCAACATTATTTCCCTATCGTGATTAGGTAAAATGTTATTGTTAAAAACAGCTTTGCCAAAAATAGCCTTTTTGACATTTGATGACCTCTGGAGCCTAAACTGTTGACCAGAGATAACATATGAGGACACCTCAGCGATTTAATTTTGCAAGAGCTTTCCATTGTTGTTTTCCGAGTGTTCCTAGCTATCATCGTTCCTGTGATATCTGGGGTTTTCTGGAGCGAAGTCCTAAAACTGGAAACTCTGACCCTTGATGACCTCTGGTGACCTCAATATTGACCTGACATAACAAAAGACCGATATACTTTTCTATAGAGATTGTCTCGAACTATCTAATGCCGTTTTCTGCATTTCGCTACGTAGCGTGGTTTCGAGATATTAGGGGGAGGGCTGAAATCACCACCCCCTCCCAGGCCGTTCGTGTTTGGCGCTATTGATGTTGTCAGTTATGTGCTAGTACTGATGGAGCATGCTTGAGCGTGACCGGGTAACGACGGCAGGGGGAGCCGGGCGCGTGGGGTAACGGGTACGTGCTATGGCGGGCGTAGTGGTGGTGTTACTGTTGTGAGGAGTGCTGTCGTGTGTGTGAGAGTGTGAGTGTGTCAGTGTGTGGTGTGAGTGTGTCGTGAGTGTGTGTGTGTGTGTCGTGTGTGTGTGTGTGTGTGTGTGTGTGTGTGTGTGTGTGTGACGTGTGTGTGTGTGTGTCGTGTGTGTGTGTGTGTGTGAGTGTGTGTCGTGTGTGTGAGTGTGTGTGTGTGAGTGTAGAGTCGTGTGTGTAGTGTGTGTGTGTGTAGTGTGTCGTGTGTGAGTGTGGTGTGTGTGTCGTGTGTGAGTGTGTGTCGTGTGTGTGGTGTGTAGTGTGTGTGTGTGTGTGAGTGTGTGTGTGTGTGTTGGTGTGAGTGTCGTAGTGCTAGAGTGTGTGTGTGTAGAGACTGTTGTGTGTGTGTGTCGTAGTTGTGGTGTGTGTGTGTGTAGCTGTAGTGTGTGTGTGTTGTGTCGTGTGTGTGTGTGTGTGTGTGGTGTGTGTGTGTGTAGTGTGTCCCGTGTGTGTGTGTCGAGAGTGAATGATGTGATGTGTGTGTATGAGATAGTGTGAAGTTGAGAGATGAAGTGTGAGTGTGTGTGTAGTATATATAGATATATATATATATATATATATATATATATATATATATAATATATATATATATATATATAATATAATATATATATAGATATATATATATATATATATATATATACTATATATACTATAATATATATATCTTAATATATATCAGTATAAATATATACTATATATACTATATATAATATATAATCATAATTATATCATATATATAATATACATATATACTAATATCCTATAATCTACCTATATATTTTAT
>JAXIVJ010004989.1:0-72500 GCA_036785665.1 Chirona hameri
GGCGACATGCTTGGCGCTCCCGCCATGGGTGGCCGCAGCAGTGCAGCCGACCGAAACGGGGACTGCATGATCCTCTCCTTGGGCTTTGTCGGTACGATGCGTCGAACTTCTTCCTGAGTTAGGCCGTGGACGAGCTCCAGGTGACGTCGGAGTTCGGCCACGATGCAGCAGACCTTGCCACAGACGAAGCACGTCGTGAGGCCCTCGTGCTTCTTCTTGTGGTGGTTGAGGGACTCGCGGTGCTTGTACACCTTGCCGCATACGTTACATACGTGTTGGAGCTGATCTGGAAAGAGGAGGGTCGTTAGAAACATAACGAGGTGACATCACCACACTGACTATCTAACATCCGCCCCAACTAACGAATGTTCTAATTCACACGTAATGGTGTGCAAAGCACATCAGATATACATTGGCGTCTATCAAAGTGTATGCATAGTGGCGAAGGGGTAATTTAACAAAGGTGGCATTATAAATGCCATCTCCAGCTTTGTATCGCTAACTGACGCAAATTTCGTCTTAGTATTAGCCGAGCTACTGATGTGAGTAATTAACACGCATGATGCGTCAAAAATGTATTCAGCAAATACATACAAAAATAAAACAATATCATTCGCACTTTCGACGCCACTATTAGCTGCGAGCTACATGGTTGAATGTTAAAAAAAATAAGCATAAAGTCAGCGTATTTCTGGGATTTCAAACAAGCATATGGGCAGTTATTTAGCCGAAAGCAATTGGCGCCTCACGTTTAAGTGCATGCAAAACATTAAAAACATATATTAATAAGTGGCAGAGAGCTGAAAACGTTAATGATCATTAACGTCTATCAGCATGTGAATATATGAGTCCATCGCACGTATCAAGCGATGCAGTGCATTGTTGTCCACGTTGGTTACATACTAAACCATTTTACACTTATCAGCTTTTCCCGTAACCCTTATCCGAAAACCAAGCAGTTTCGTGCAGCTAACTGCAGGCATTGTCTTGCACACACAACTTTCCAGGCTAACCTCGCCCCCAAGAACACATTTGTTAGACAAAAAGTTGGTACGAGTGATGTCCTCTCCAATTCAGTGGGTAATCGGCACCAAGCATAAACAGCACTTATGCTTTCCCCAACGACGAATCGACAACGATTCGTGGAAACTACACAAACTATTTGACAGAATACAGTATATATACAAGCTGGAATTTTACCACAGTCAGCTGAATTCTGGAGAACTTCTTCACAGTATATACCATGGTGGTAGCTTGCATTTATGGTGATCAGCTAAGGACGTCCAGAAAGCAGATTTAACAGTAATCAGTAAATCTGAAACAAGAACATTCATGAAAATAATACAAGTGTCACAGGTGAGAAGGCAGAACGCATCTGAATTCAGATCAATGGACATGTTACGCATTATTTCGCCTCGAGGTAGTAAATGCTCAAAGTTACGAACGAGCATGCTTTGCAACGCTTGCAGTGACCATACACAGTGAATGCTTAGAATCATCCCCAATAGTCTCATGTCCCAAGAATAAGACATCACCATTTTCACTAAAGGGAATGTTTCACTTTTGTATTGGTTTTGAACTGAGATAGTCATTATCTTTGGGCGTTATTGAAATGTCGAAAATACTAAGGTTATTTTCCCAGAAACTTAGCAGTTTTTAAGCAATTTAATTCCCCATTTGCAAAATGGGGTCTAGGCTAGTGCCGCCGCTGATTGGCTGGCAGCCACTTTGTCAGACAATCAGCAGCGGTCTATAGCTCAATAATGACGTCATCATCACAAAGTTTAAACTTTAATTTGTATAAAGTTAAGTGATTTTTCGAGAGAAAAATATCACCATCGTTTTCAGCAGCACTTACTTCATATTTTCGACTTCAACAAGCGCATATTTTGACAACTTTCAGAAAGGTGAAACATTCCCTTTAAAGGGAATACACCTTGGGAAAAGTGCGTGGAATGATGGAAAAGTGTTCTGATTACGGTTCTGGCATTCGTTTTTGCGAAAAAGTACCCATTTGTCATAATTTGAAGAAAAATATTGATATTAATACATATGACGTCACAATAATATTGCGTCACCAAAACGAGTTATGACGTCATACCGGCAAAAGTCTATCATTGAATCAGAATGTCAACAACACTAACAACCTCATTCGCTGGGTCGCGACTCGCGAGTATATTGGTCGCGATTGAAAATGTGTGAATGTTTACACTATGGCCTTGTATGAGTAGAGTTGGAGTGGCGTTGCGTGAACACATACCCACAATGTTCATGTGCATACATAAATGTGATATACCTACCCACAAATGTGTTTGTGTGTTCATCGGTGTGTGGTGGATGTAAATAAATATTGCAGCTACCGGTACTAGCCACCCATCAAAAGGTGTGCCTTTTCAAGACGAGTGTGGGCATTATTTTTAATTGGAAATCCAAAGAAAATTGACAAAGTTATAGCCAATAATATTTTGAGCTAAGCGGCATTTGAACGTAAACAATAAACAAACTTTGTCAAAATTGCATCAATATATTGCATGAACACCGACCAACCACCAATCAACAAATCCGTCTTATCACAAAGCATCTATTGGTAATTTTCAATTGGAAATCGGTTCACAATTGACAGGAGGTAATTACTCAAAACTGTAACCACAGGCAGAAAGCATCCCTAATGTATCGCAGTTACAGGTGCATGCGCTTCTATTGCGGAGAATATTGCAGCTACCGGTAAGAGCCACCCTTCACAAGGTGTGCCTTTTCAAGACGAGTGTCGGTATTATTTACAATTGGAAATCCAATGAAAATTGACGAAGTTATGGCCAATAATATTTCTAGCTCATGCACACATGTGTTTCGATGGCAGCCCGTCCAAATAGCGAAAACGTTGTTCTATTACCCTGGCGAAAACGAAGTGCGGTAGGAATACTAATGACGTATGCGAAACGTCACAAGATTTGTCCCTTTAAAATATGACCAAATATACCCAACGGTTTTTGCGTTGAAACTCAGCAACTAGGTCGTTTTGGAAGAGAAAATGTCAGATTTGGAGATTTCTCAGTACTCCCGACAATCTGGCTATCTCAGTTAAACAACTATTGTTAAAGGTGTACTATTCCCTTTAACAGAAATGTTGCAAGCGGATCAGATGTTACTGGGATCACCAGCTAGCTCAGAACAGCTTATTTTCTTATAACACCTTTGGCCTTTCTCATAAAGGTTTGGTAGTACAATTTTGTAGTATAGTTGTAAGATTGTGTAGTAAAGTTGTAAAATTGTGTTTCATAAAGCAAAAACTACTACTTACTACACTCGAGACTTTACAACTTTACAACTCTACAATGTTACTACTAGTTAGTAAGCAAATTGACGCGTTCTGTTTCATAATGGTCAGCTGATTTTCCGACGGTAGTAGAGTTGTAAAACAATATTTACAACTCTACTACCAAATAAACACATGCTCCTTTCCGTAGTAAAAACTTATGGATCAGTCAGTCTTTATCTCGCCCTATACCTACCACTCGTGAACGGTATGGAAGATGAGAGAAGAGAGAGAGAGAGAAGAAACAAACGAATATTTAGAGAACGGATCAACATGACGTGGGATGTGCCTGAATCATTTAGGTGAGTTTTTCGCTGTACGGCTGTAGCAGTGATGTTTGGTGGAAATGTTGGCATGATATTGGCAATGAGATTATTTACTTAACGTTATCATCATAAGCAGGTAATTATGATATATCCTTTTGAAGCACAACACAATTTATGGTTTCTTCAATCAACATAAATGTCCTTTATCCATATCCATCTTTGTCCATAAATATCCTTTTGTAATGTTCTTGTTCTTGACCTTTTAAGTTTGGCTATTTTAAATTGTTTCGTTTGTTCTTTAGGTTTGTTGTTTTCGTTTTCATACAATGATATATTTCCTTTTAAAAATATTAGAATGCTTTTTCGTATTTCGTTTCATTTTTACCAATATATCACAGCAATTTATGAAGTCCTTGTTTTGTCTTTCACGCAGCAGATTACTATCATGCCATTTTTACTAACCTACAACAATACAAAGTACTACGCTTTATGAAACACGCAACAGTAGTAAGTAGTAAACTTGAAACTAGAATTCTACTACAGTAGTAAGATTGTGAAAATTCTTATGAGAAAGGCCACTTACGCGCGAAAACAATCGCCACGGATCAAAAACACAAAAAGGCAAACATATCACCAGTCATCAATAGAAATGTGCAGCGAAGTACAAGCTCGAAAGACCACTTACCTAAAGGCACGAAGAGTCGAATTGCAGCTGGCATCAGTTCACTAGCATCAGCTTGGGGCTTGAGCAGGCATCTTGACGAGATCTCACAAATCAAAACCCGCCATTATCTGACTATATAACTACCAATGACAGTGTGTGATAGCACAACATAATCCGCAATGAAATGCTTCTTCGTTGCTCCGTCACGTCACGCTATCGTTATTTGCAGCGACCCCTCGGTGGTGGATCCCATCCAGAAGGTGTGCCTTCTGTGACGCCTGACGGTGACGGATGCTTTGATATAAGATTGTGCAGTGTTGCTTTAGAGCAAACTAGAAAAAGGTTTAGCCCAGTCTTTTTCTTCTTGGTCTTCTTCTATTTGTTATCTGTTTACTGCCCCCATACAATGATCAACCAATGCTATTGAATGACAATACAAAATTGTCCAATTGTACGAAATATCGTGCACAATTTTCCAATGTTACGGTAGATCTGAGAAACGACGGCTCGGTGTACTTAACTCGCGCACTGCAGGGTGCTTTCCGCCCCTCCCCTCAGGTGTTTCGCAGATAGCGAAAAAAGGGCGGCGCGCAGCGCCGCCGAGTTTTGGCACACCTGTTGGACATCAATTACGCACACTTCGAAAAAAATGAACCTCGGGTCATATCAGACCAGGTCACCAGACCAGGTCAGGTCACCAGACCAGGTCAAGTGACATCACCTCCAAAAACGTTTGCAGTTGTGCCAAAGCCAGAGTTTCTCACCGATCAGTTTGAAACTCACAGGGTGTCATGAGGGCATAAGTACTTACAATTCGTTTATCTCGGAATTTTGATATAGGTGACCTAAGGTCAGGTCAATTTCGTGACCTCTCCATAATAAGTCGATGGGGAAATATTCAAATGCTTCCTATTTCAAGGATATGCATGATATTAGTTCAATTACTTCTGGATCATGTTATTATAGGATATTCTTGATGATCCAAGTGTAAGTTTTGTTAAGTGACCCCTATTGGGTCATTTGAGGTCATGCGAGGTCACCATCACTTTTTTGTGTCAATAACTTGCGACATAATGAAGATAGAGAAGTAAAACCGACAGCAATGTGTTTGTCTCGTCGAGACACGTCTCCCTATATGCAACATGACCTACTTGGGTCTTGACCTCAGGTCAAGGTCACGTGACCTGAAGTCAAATTTTGAAGTTGACCAACACTTACACCATGTATATCATTCGAAGCGCCTTCACGAGGCAAACACAATGGCGTAAACAGTTTTCCGTTATCTTTTTTAGGTAAAAAGTTATTAGCGAAAAACGGTTTTGCAAAAAAAAACGGTATTTTTTCCTTTGTTGACCTCTGGAGGCTCAAATATTGAACTGAACTGATCAAATTTGAGGACACACCGTCGATTGCAAATTTCAATGGCTGGCGATCTCTATTTTCCGTTTGTTTCTAGCTAGCATAGTTTCTGAGATATAAGGGAATTTCTGGAACGAAGTCCTAGAACAGGATAAACTGGAAAATTTGACCTTTGATGACCTCTGGTGACCTCATTTTTGACCTGCCCTAAAAACATACTGAAATACTTTCGATAGAACTTGTATCAACCTATCAAACGCCGTTTTCCGCTTGTCGCTACGTTGCGTAGTTTTCGAGATCTCAGGGGGGGGGGGGGCGGAAATCACCCCCCCCCCCCCCCTGCAGTTTGTGTTCGGCGCAAACCCCCTGCAGTGCGCGGGTTAAAGGGAATGTTTCACCTTTCTGAAAGTTGTCAAATATACGCTGGTTGTAGCCGAAAATATGAAGCAAGTGCTGCTGAAAACGATGGTGCTATTTTTTATCTCGAAAAGTCACTGAACTTTATACAAATTTAGCTTTTAAATTTGGGATGATGACGTCACTATTGAGCTATAGACCACCACTGAGAAAGGCTGAGAAAGTGGGATTGGCTGAAAAAGTCGCTGTCAGTCAATCAGCGGCGGCACTAGCCTAGACCCCATTTTGCAAACTATAAATTGAATTGCTTAAAAACGGCTAAGTTTTTGGGGAAATGACTCAAGTATTTTCCAAATTTAAATAACGGCCAAAGATAATGGCTATCTCAGTTCAAAACCAATACAAAGATGAAACATTCGCTTTAATAAACCAGAGCCGTCCTGCTGTTGCTATCCTTAGTTGTATTGTTGGTGCGCACAAGTTATTAATGCTCTACTTGATACAACTTTTGCATCAAGCTGAATGTATTCCGTAGCGAAATATCCAGAAGTCGAAAAACGTTAGGAGAATAACTTTAAGTAAGGGGAACAACATTCATATTTGGGACTACGTTCGCATTCTGTCCGACACGCGCAAAACGGTGTAAACAATGAGACTTATGCGAAACCAAAATCAAACGTAACGCACTTGAAGGCATACAATATTCAACAAAACGAGCTAACAGTGTTTGAATAACAGTGTAAAGGGTCATGGGTCCAGCCAGGCCAGGCAGCCAGGTATTTTGGATTAAAAGATTAAGAAAAATATAAAACGTAAAATGATTTTTTTGATACATTTTCAGTCTTCATTACATTTATTATTTATGTTGAAGTTTATCATGAGGTTGAGCCAATGAGGATTTTAAAAAAAGAAGAGAAAATGAAACTGGTCAGTTGTCGAAAATTATTCGTTATTTAATTTAACGAACTATTTAAAGTACTTCATTGTTTGTCCTTGATCGTCCAAATATTGATTGTATTATCAAATAATTAGGCATAACTCGTTAAACATCATTCAACTCTTGAGATCATTAAAGGGAGTGTGCCTACTCACATCGCTTAGTTGGGGTTATTGACACTGGTCGATAGAACACAATTTTCTGAATTGAACCATTACTTCATTTCTCCAGATTCACCCTAGTTGCTGAGATATTCAAAGACTCCAATAATTTGCTTGGGAGCAAAAAGTTATCGGGTAGACTCCAGATGGCTTCCCACTACTAAAAGCACTGCAACTATCGATTACACTGCTAGCATATCGTTATCACCGGCCAATAGCAATTCGAACAAACAGCTCGTGCACGCTGATAGCAGCTGCCGAACAACAGAGCCTGGGCGGCCATCATGCTTGCATGCATCATGCTTGCCTTAGGTGCGTCGTTCACGTAACAATTTGTTACCTCTGATTACCTTCACCGTAGTGGGAATCGTTTTTTCTATATCGAAACGAAAAATAATCGAAAACAATATAAGTTAAAATTCAACTAAAGGGGCTCCAGATGTGAATTTCATCGTATCCAACCATCACAACAATAGCTACTTATCGTAGGAAAAATAATTTTGACAGTTCAAAACAGTAGGCACACTCCCTTTAAGCACTACTCCATGATCCTAGAAAACCAAGTATTTCCGTTCCACCTAACGTCAATACCAAAAGGTCGCAATGAGACATGAGACATGATTAGACATGACGCGCGAGCCATGAACGCAGCTCTGGCTGAACCCGTGACTCTTACACCAAGCCCGGCACGCCGACACACCCAAGGGAGAAGGCGAGAAGGGTGAATCACGAAGGGGTGGGAGGGATGACTATGGTGATGATTTGGGGCTTAACCCTCGCCCTACGGGGACCGTTTCTCACCTTCGCCCTAGGGGGGGGGGGGGGCTGACAGGCCCCCTGTTAACTTCCAAACCAAGCAACATAGAGCAATGCAGTAAGAACCAGCATGTTGCCTGACATGAGAGGAATCTAACAGTATGCAATTTTTTAGGTTTCAGGTCGGCGGGTGACCTTCCAGGTGAAGTGAATGACCTAAGATCGACCACGTCCACAAATAGCGATTTTGCTCTGTCCGTCGTCATTACCAAAGTTATGAGTATAACACGATTTGGTTAGCGTCAACATTTTGGTCGTTGTACTAGCTATCTGGCAATATATCGATTGTTTTGGTCTGGGCCAGTTAATGACCTCTTAGGTCACCGAAATCGCCATCATAGATGATAATTGTTATGCGTTTTGCACATGTACAGTCGGTCTCATAAAATCTTCCCTAGCTCTGGGTCTCCCACGGTAGGCAAAACGATAGCTGGCTGAATCCCGCACCGAGGCGGGGTCCGACCGGTTTGACAGCTCGCCCGATGCCGGCCGATACTTGGCGGAATCTGCACCGCTCCGTCCTGGTCTGACCCACACAGGCCGATCGGGGAATAACAATGCGCATGCGTGGCGAGGCTGTGTGGCGGACCGTTGTGTCAAGTTAGCGACGATGTCTGTGATGACCAGTTTTAAGAAAACCATAGGTCTGTGAAGCATCGCTAAGTGTGCAATTGATAGAGCACTGCACGGGCTATACTTTAAGACGAATATTTGTATTTCAAGTTGACCGATACCGTCGTCACATATGTGGTCTCGGAAATGGCTATCCGTCGTACCGCTTGCGACGATTGAGAAATTTGCATTACGCCAAAAAATAAATGTCGATATTTTGACCTGATCTCAAGGTCAATGTCAAATTGAAACACGTAGCCAGTCAGATGCTCTATCAGCTACACACCTGGCGATGCTTCATAGACCTGAGGTTTTAAATACTGTCGTCGCAGATATCGTCGCTAACTTAATGGATATACACCCGCCCGGGTGTGTTTGTGGAGCGTGAAGGACGGAGCGGCGTGATGCGAACATATCAGTGCGATGCCCATTGTATTTGTCTGCTCGTTCGTGTAGAATCATCAGGTGGACGTTTCCATTCGCAATTTCGGGGTTCTGCATTGCACATGACCCGTGGCATGATTAAGAAAGAAATACACGTAAAAGCGCCTGGTGCCAGCGCGGTTCGAACCCACGACCAATCTACGAATACACTAGGAGTAGACAGCTACACCGACTGAGCTATTTGGGCTGATGTGATGAACACTGTTATTCAGTCTCCAATATTGGATCTCTACCAGCTCAGGACAGGCGACCTCTTGACCCTCGGGACAGACGGCCCTGACCACCACCCGGGTCGCGGTGCATTCCATTCCGGCAAAGCCCCGCACTCCCTCCCTCCCTCCCCCTCCCCAGGTCACGCACCTGCCAGGCAGCCACAATGGATACCAACCTACGGTGGGGAAACTACCTTTGTTGTGCCTATCGCGACCGTAGCGCCACGTGGTGGCAAGGGAAGATCATTATGAGACCGATTGTACAGGGCGCTTAGTATCCCTTCCGAACGAAGAGAGATACAGAGACACCGTAAACAGTAACGTGTTGCCTGTCATAAGGACAACCCAAAATCATCCCATTTTGGATATCTATGTCAACTGGTGACCTTTGGGATCAGGCCAATGACCCTTTGGGGTCTGACATGACCTTGACGAAAAGGTCATAGGTAATGATCTAATAGTCCTATGCACTTCAAATTTTGATAAGATACGTATAAATGTTGTAAACTCAGCTACTGCAAATTTCAGCAAGATGTAAAAAGTGTATGTGCATGTGTAAAAAGTGATTCAAGAAAAACCTCGGGGGGGGGGGGGGCTGTCAGCCCCCTTCCGTAGGGCGAGGGTTAAGCGGGGAAAGGAATTGGACTTTGACAGCAGGAGCCGTGAAATACAACACCCGTCAAGAGCAGGCGTTTTTAGGGGGGGGGGGGGGCTTTATGCATTTTAAACCTAAAGATATTGAAACGAAAGCAAGTGCTAGTGCTAATTTTATATGCAATAAACACATCCCAAGGAAATCTAACTGGGCACCTAAGGAATCAAAGTTTCGAGTAAGCATGACATTGTATCCAGTAGGAGACTATAACATCAAGTAGGCGTCCCGTAACATAAAATAGATTTTACACTTGGCAAAGTTACCAATGAAACTTTCCCCAATTTTTATGCGAGCTTTTGGTATGTTTTTGAGATATTGTTGAAATAAAATATTGCCAACAGTCATGCTTCGAGAGCGCTAAAAGAGTACCACAAATCAAAAGAAAAGATTCCAGGAAAACCGATTTTGAAAGTGTTAAAATGCGTCACTACAACACTGTAAAAAGCTGAAAGATTAGGGATCCAATAACATCCCGCAAGTAAAACCTTCAAATAGCATAAGATCCAACAAGATCCCAGCGAAAAAACAATGACATTAATCCGCAGATATACCAATACCAAACCCTCCCTGAACGACCAGCATCAGGGAACCCATCCTAAAAGAACAAGAGTACTGTACCGGCTCTGCTGATGGGAACTGAAGGGGATATCAACAGGACACAGGTGTGAGGGATACCACAGGGACGTGAGGACGTTGTCGGCGTACCGGGCCCGGCTCAAACCCCAGCATAGGCCACCCACCTGACTGGGAGCCGTCGTCCGAGGGCCGCTGGGATGGTCCTGCCACACCTCCACCGCCACCGCCCACTGCAACACACGTCGGCGGGCGGTTAGAGAGAAAAGTGCAGCGGCCGTCATGGTGTGAAGTGGCGTGGGACACAACTGCAAGGCACTGCGGTGGACGAGACCAGACACTCGTCGAGCTGGGTGAGAATGGGCTAGAAGGGATAATCATCATGATAATATGATGATGATAGCAGATGATTTGAGCTTAGGGGCGCTGCAATTGATCAGGTTATATGGCGCCCATAGAGTGGGGAGGAGGGGGGAGGGGGATGATCATCGGATGCAAACAGAACCGAACAAATAAACAAGACAGCAGACACGTACATCCAACTGTGCAAAGTTCAGTAGTTGCATACAACCAACAGATAAGGAAAGGAAAGTACCCAACAGGTTAACGGGCGAGGCACGAAGCTGGCAGTGGGGATACACTGGAAAGGATGCTGATAAGCCGATACAGAGCAGAACAGGAACAGAGCTCAGGACTGCAATGTCAATGTCTGTCAGTCAATGTCTGTCCGTCAATGTCTGCAAATGCAATGTCTGTCAGTATCTGTGCAAACCGAACAGTGGCGCAGAACCAGCTAAGGGCCTAATGAGAGGACACAGTAAGCTCACCCCTAGTTAATATCCCAAGCAATCATCAACATTATCAACCTACTGCTATGCTATCTACTAACGTATTTGAGATCAACCCGACTGAGAGAAGACGGAGAGAAGTAGTCCACTACCAACAAACGACGACTTGGCCCACGACGCCTGGCTACTCACTGACTGCCACCGTGTCCGCCATCGAGGCCCCAGAGAGATCGGGACCCTCTCTGTAGCCTCCCTCATACTCCGCCACATATCCGAGCGTCGAGTCCAGTGTAGTATCATCATCCTCTTCCGTCAGATCCACCTTCTCGATCTTAACCTGCTCCTCCGCTGAGAGGCCCTGAGCCGCTCCGCCGCCGCCGCCCCCGGCCAGTAGCGAGGCGACGGTGCGCCCTGCCAACGGCTGTATGGGAGAAGCTCCTGGGATGCTAGATGGAGGAGCAGTGACCGATGTGGTATGTGAAGCAGCCGATGGTGGTGGAGGGCTGGGCTCAGCAAGCATCTGTCCAAGCAACCCTGACTGCTGCTGCTGCTGCTGTTGCTGTTGCTGTTGTTGTTGCTGCTGCTGCTGCTGCTGCTGCTGTTGTTGCTGCTGCTGCTGCTGCTGCTGCTGCTGCTGCTGCTGCTGCTGCTGCTGCTGATGTTGCTGCTGCTGCTGTAGCTGCTGTGTCGGTGGCGGCGGTGGCTGCGGTGGAGGAGGGTAGTACATACGAGGTTCTGTGGTTTCAGAAGGCCGTCTCCGCTTGGGTGGCGGAGTACCGTTGCGGTGGGGCCTGATAGGCGTCGATGCCGCCGGGGAGGGGGACTCGGGCGACACAGGCCGACGGGCCGAACTTTGCCGAGAGTCCGGCACAGGAGACTGCGGCATCTGACGAGAGATGCACGGGGCACGGGGTCAGACGGGCACGGGGGCACGGGGCGGGAGTCAGGGAGAGATGCAAGGGGTGCTTGTCAGTAATATCATAGCGACATTTTAGGGCATGTATCGGGGCAAATGATGATTTGGACGGAGCACGAACAACTTCGCTAAATACGACGCACATGTAAGGTCCTCGAAATCACACGCCGTTTGTGGTGACCCATCAGTTCAGGATTCATATGTTTGTTGATGTTATACTTTTTGAAATGCAAGCAAATGACAAGGCAGCAATGCAGTGAGATGGCCGATGTCCATAGTCCAATCCACAAATGTTTTGCTTAAAGGGACTGTCCCACCTTCCCAAAAGTTGTCAAATGTACGCGGCTTGTGGTGAAAAATATAAAGTAATTGCTGCCGAACACGATTGTGACATTTGTTTCTCGCAAACAGTGCTCAATTTGATAAAAGGTTAAGTTTTAATATTTGGGTTGATGACATAATATTGAGCTCTAGAGAGCTACACATAAATTCTTTACGCTGCCAAAGTATGGCACAATTATTTCGAGACAATTCTGGCGCTTTGAATACAAAACAAACCCATTACCAAACCATTGAAACGTAGCAAATATCTCCAAGGTTCACCTTAAAACAAGTCAACTACTATCACCATTTGGTAAAGAGAGACGTCATCGGCTTTAGACCCGTATTCAAATACACGTCGGACGTTACAATTGTCAAGACCAAGCTCGAATTCTTTTCGATTATACCCATGTGGTTGTTTTAACTGCTACCCTACTAGATTTAAATGCAAATCCAACAACATGGCTATCTCAACTCAAATATAATGTTAAGGTGGGACAGTCCCTTTAACAAATACAATCGATTTATCAAACGAAATGGACACTTTCTATTTCTATCGGATTAAAAACCTGAATGCCCGAAAACAGCCCCGAGAACACGTCTTCAGTCTTACCTTGTCATCGTCCCCACTGAGACCCCTGATCTGCAACATCTCTGCCGTCTTGATGAAGCTGGCCAGCTGCGTCTGGGCCACGTTCACGCTGCCTTTGTATATGAACTCTATGATGGCCCGCAGATCCTCTGGGCTAGTATCCTTCAGGAAGAATACCATCTGTTGACAGGGGTTGTTCTGCAAAAACAAAACAAAACAAAAACAGTCATCCTATGTGAGGAAGTGCAGGCAATTTGGATTCCAAGACAGATCATATTCGTCTCGCATTTCTGTCCGCAAATCGGAGTCTCCCATTGGTTCGTATTCACAATTCATCGCGTCGCATTTCTTCGTATCCGTTAACAATCGTAACCGCAATTATTCGCATCCGCATTTATTCGTATCGTAATTTTTCATCAGCGTATTTGTTTTCGTCTCACATTTCATCGTCAGAAACTTTTTGGTCGGCATTTCTTTGTTGTTCTGCGTTTACCTGCATCTGTAAATATTTGTCAGGCATTTATTTCCCTATACTGTAGCGAGCAAACATCTCTGGGGTGTTGCAGCCATTGCAATTTGCAAGGAAAAGAAGAAATAATTATATTGTTGCCTACGCCATTATGTAGCGAGCAACATAGCTTGGGAGGGGGTGGGATGGGAGGGGAGGGGGGAGTTTCAGTTTCCGATTCTTCATTCGATCTCGATCTTCCCCTGACCTTCTTTGCAACGTCTCAATTTGCAACATATTGCAACATTTTTCAACATTCAAGACAATGTTATATTTGGATAATTTGACCTCCTGAGTCGAATTTAAAGGGGATTAAAACAGTACGATGAACAGGTAATGGCAATAGAGAAAGTCGATCTTTATGAGGAATTGCTGCTTCGCCGTTTGCCACTGACGAAATAATGTATTTGTGACGCTGGTCAGGCTTGAGTGACCATATAGGTCTCTTCACTGCTCGAATTATTTATATGTACAGGGATGCTCGGTGTTTAGGAACAAAAAAAAAACATTATATTAACGATTTAACTCACATATTACAGCTGAAGGTACTTCTTAAACAAACTAAATTTTCTACTGCTATGCTGTATACTTTAACGACCGGATAATTTAATGTAGGACTCTCATTTAATTCTGACTATGAAATATCTTCTCTTGCTGAACCCAAGAGAAGATAGCAATTGTACTGTGCTGTACTCATCTAGCATGTCTCCTCATAAGTATTTTACATGTGCACATTTCCACTGGCTCCCGCTCATCCGTCATTCATTCGTATGCTCATGCCACTCACTCTCACATTCTGTCTTCTTGCATGCGTTAGGCCAACATTTTCTCCACCCTCCCAAATTGTGCTGCCTAAGGCTTTGGATGGAAAGTATGGCCCAAAAACTAAAATACTTCAATTTTGAACTTTTACCTGATCTGACCTGACAAGTGACCTTAATTTAAGAATTTCGGGTATGCAATATATTCGCCTCCTTGAGAGCTTTCGATCGCCGCCTTGCGCGCTTCGCTGTGGTCATTGGTTCGGAAGATACGAATGGAGGGGGGGGGGGGGGGTGTAAAAATTTACCCCCCCCCCCCCCCCAGCGCCGCACGTTCGGCTGGAGACCCCAGCGACGCGCGGGTTAAAGGGAATGTTTCACCTTTCTGAAAGTTGGGGCATTCCAGGGCAGATCGACCAAACAAAACTCGAAATAACACTATATCTCATATTTCGATAAAACTATGTTTTGGGGGTCATCTGGGCCGTAGAATCACGCTGTGAAATTTTCAGCCTCGTCCTTCGAATAGTTTTCCGAGTTACAGCCTCGGGCAACTTTGCAATATCGTGCAAAACTCTAATTCTCAGCGGGCAATATCTCCCATCTAAATCATGCAAGTCATATAAACCTGCATATCATCATAATCATCATCAACCATAGATTAATTATATAATTTTGTTTTTAATTCACAATTTTTGAATTTCAGCAAGTGATCTTAGATAAAATCACGTGATTTTATAATGTGGCCATTTCAAATTCATTATTTTTTCCATGCCAGAATCGACCTCGATACATATGGGCAGTGGTCAGGAGGGCGCTTAGTTAAATTAAACCGAGCATATCAGCCTGGGTGTGAACAGTATCGAGCAGCAGTGAAAATTATTCGATTCACACGTGAAATCTGGTCAAAAGGGAAGACAAGTTAGTGATGTGAGAGGCGTGTGAGGACAGTACGTGGAGAGAAGACAGGGGAGGTGAGTGCAGCCAGAACGTTATAGTTGTGTGAACAGTGCGTCATTCGAAGCTGGATTTAGAGGGAGATCAGTGCGGCGCGCCTTCTAGACTTCGATGGCAAACAAAATTGGAGATATATTTTGCCTCTAAATATTTGAATTATAGTTATGTATTTGGAAAAATCATGGGCACCAGCACGTATTGGGTAATAACTTTGCACGTGATTGTGCTTAGAGGGCCCAATTCAACGGCATTATGCTCATCTCGTCGACCTGCTTCCAATGGTATATAACATGATCAATATAGTCGCTCTGTGACCGCAAAGTCACGTGACCTGAGGTAATCCGGTGCAGTCCAAGTCAGATCGACCATGCAATGACACCGTACTTCTCATATTTCGATGAAACTACGTGTTGGGGCTTTTCTGGGCCGTAGATTCACGCTGTGAAATTTTCAGCTCCGTCCGTCGAATGGTGTTCGAGTTATAGACTAAGGCATCTTTTCGATGTCGCGCAAAAATCTAATTTTCACCGGGCGATATCTCCCATATAAATAATTCGTATTATAGAAGCCTATATAACATCAGAATCGCCATTGACTACAAATTAATTTAAAGTAATCTTGTTTTTAAAATTAGAGTCGAAATTGTATGAAATTTTGACATATGGCCTTAAGTCAGGTCACGTGATTTCGTAATTTCTCAGTCATAATTCGCGATTTTTTAGGTGGAATAGGAGGGTGTAGGCCCTTCGAATCACGTGACAATCTATTCCACTCAGTGATCAAGATCACGTGATGACATTCAATATTTCGCCAATAGAGGCGTCTGTGGATCCTCTAGACATCACATTTTATCATCCTTATTTGCAGACCGATAATGCCATAAAAGTAGTTAAAGGTGTCTTCTAGAGATAAAAAATGCTCAAATTTGACAAATAAAACTAAAATTGTCATCAAATCATCAATTGCATAATTAAGCCAGGTCATTTGGGAAATCAACCCCAAGTCACGTGACCTTCCGGTCATGGAGCGACCTGCAGGGGTCATGTTATGCATCATTGAATGCAACTCAACGATGCAAATATAATGCTGTTGAGTTAAGCTCGCTAGCACAATTACGTGCAAAGTTATTAGCAAAAACGTGCTGATGACCATGACTTTTCCTAATACAAAAATATAAATAAAATATTTAGACAAAAAACACATCTCCAATTTGTTTGTTTTTTACCATCGAAGGCTTATGTATCAAAGTCGATTCTGGCATGGAAAAAGTTCCTTATTTTAAATGGCCACATTCCAAAATCACGTGATCTGACCTGAGATCACGTGTTAAAATTCCCAAATTTTCCAATTGTCAAAGGATGATGACATCATATTAATCTGTTTTCTGACGATTCTGATGATATATATGTTTATATGACTCGCATGATTTAGGTGGGGGATATTGCCCCCTGAAAATTAGAGTTTTGCATAATATTACAATATTGCCCGAGACTACTCGAAAACCATTCGACGGACGGGGCTGAAAACTTCACAGCGTGAATCTACGGCCCAGATAACCCCCGAAACGTAGTTAATCGAAATCTGAGTTGTAGGGTGTTATTGCTTGGTCGATCTGTCATGGAATGCCCCAGTTATCAAATATACACATGTTGTAGTCGAAAATATGAAGTAAGTGCTGCTGAAAACGATGGTGATATTTTTGCTCTCTAAAGGTCACTTAACTTTATAAAAAAGGTGTTTTTATTTAGGACGCTGACGTCATTATTGAGCTATAGAAAGCTATAGAGAAAACCTTTACGCTGCCAAATATATGGCATAATCGTTTCGAACAATTCTGGCGACTTGAATACTTTTGTTATCACTGTGAATAATCTTGTGTTATCACTGTGTCTTCTCCCACACAGAACACAATGACGAGTGCGAGGCATTGCAATAGTTCAATTTTTATTTTATTTTACCAAATTAAATCCATAACTGAGGCTCCAAACGCGAAAAACTTCAACTCGGACCGCAACCTATCGCGTTGTTTACATCGTACTCACAGCGAAAAATCCAGCCAAGGCTCGAGAAATACAGGTCGTGGGACTCCCAGGACCAACACTCTTGAAGTGGCTGTCAGCCAATCAGCGGCGGCACTCCCATAGACCCCATTTTGCAAATTCTAATTAAATTGCTTAAAAAACGGATAAGTTTGGGGGAAATGGTTTTAGACATTTAGCCATTTCAATAACGGCCAAAGATAATGGCTATCTCAGATCAAAACCAATACAAGGTGAAACCTTCCCTTTAAGCGTACCGCCTACTGATCACGTGTCATGCTGGGCTCACACCAAGCTAGGGTAAATCCATTTGCTCGGTTGCTAGGAACCACCCCCTCGGATCTCCGGAGCTACGGGACCGATTAAAAACAAAATCAAACGGAATTCGATAACCCTGGACAATTTGTCGAGGGAAACTAATATTGTTGACCTCGGGTTCACCGATGACGTCACAGTTCACGTCAAAGACAAAATGTTTGACCGTGTCATACTGTCATACAATTCCTCGGTGGATGAAATTGTCGCGCAAAATTGCGATATTAAATGCATAAGCATTCGATAAACAGTACGATTCGTGTGTCTGACACTTCTAAGTACTATTCTAAGCTGTTGATGACCTTGGGTCAGGTCAAGGTCATCCGAGGTCACGAGGTCAAACTGCCTATTACGGTCTCGCGCACGCTGGCACACAACACACACAATGTAGCATACCGTGACTAAATGACCAATTTCATGGTTAAACAAAACAAAACGGCCGAATGACTGTGCAAATTGAATACGGTAACACTGAGATGCAAACACAAATAAACTGAGAATGGGAGATTAGGAGTGCCAGGAATGAGCAGACTTGTTTTGACCTTGTTGTGATGACACGGTTTCTTGTCACCGGTATGAAATAAATATAAAAAAACAGCAAATCTTCAGGATCGCAGCCCTTTGGCCTCAGTGACTAACGTCACTTGTCTCAACTTTATCTTGCATTCTTCTCGTGTTAGTTAAAGCTCAACTTCTTGAATGAGGCAATTCATTTAAGATCCATCAATTTAACCACAACACAAATATTCGGTCGCAACCTGGCGGCCTAGAGACCAACTTAACCTTTTGCGACTGAGAGCCGCGACGTCCCGCCTCGCGGCGAGGACTGCGGCCCGGCCTCCGTCCGCCCACTCTCCAGTATCACTGTCGACTCCGACTGCCCTGATCTGCTGGAATCCCGAATCCCTTCTCCTCTCCTTGCCAGGTCTTTTATCACTTCTGACTTCAAAATCAAGGTCGGTTGCCAGTTTGCGTTTGGCTGTTCAGTTCAGCTTTGAGATTGTGGATGTACATTTTGAGGATTTGATTTGAGATTGTGGATGTACATTTTGAGGATTTGAGAGCGTTGCAGTTACTGTGAGTGTATTCGTGTATCAATGCGGCGGTTATTTTATGGACACAAATGGCCATCGTGCTGTGTAGCACGGCCAGAGTGCTGGATGTCCTTTCAAATAGTGTGTTTCCTTGTTTCTCCTGTTGGGCGAATTGCTGCTGTGGTTTTCTTTTCCACTCGGTTTTAACACGCGCACTGCCGGGGGTACGCGCCAACCACGAACTGCTGGGGAGGGGGTGATTTCACTCCCTCCCCACCCCTATTTTTTTAACACGAAAACGTAGCGACAAGCGGAACACGGCGTTAGATAGCTCGAGACAAGCTCTATCGAAAGTATGTCGGTCTTTTGCTTAGGTCACGTCAATATTGAGATCACCAGAGGTCACCGAAGGTCAAATTTCGGCTATATGAGTGTCCTTGATAACACCGTCTATAGCTCGATTCCCAAAAGAGCTAGCGACGCGCGGAAAAACGTTCAAAAGATAATCGAATTTGCTGTCACTAAGGCTTCATTATAAATGACCTAAGGTCAATAGTTAGGTCAGCAGAAGCCATTGAATTTGAACAAATTTAAAAACCGCCCAATTGTTTTAAGGGAATAACTTTTGACATAAGCATGATAGAGTAAAACAGATTTCACCATCTTTTTTTCGTGGAGATGCATCGGATTATATTTTGGGTGACCTAGTTAGGTCATATGCAAAAAATTACCTGGCCTGAGGTCAGATCAAGGTCAGGTCAATGTCAACTCTTACATCAATTGATTCGTCTCGACATGCCGAATACAATGGTGAAAACCACATTGCTCTACCTTGATTTGGTTAGAGTTATTGAAGAAAAAACATACGTGACCTGAGGGGTCACCTAA
Organism: Chirona hameri; assembly: GCA_036785665.1. Classification (NCBI taxonomy): domain Eukaryota; kingdom Metazoa; phylum Arthropoda; class Thecostraca; order Balanomorpha; family Balanidae; genus Chirona; species Chirona hameri. Next base: position 19,492 of record JAXIVJ010004989.1, read on the forward strand.
GTTGACCTCGTAGAGGTCAAAGAACATAAATGTGAGATATTGCTTTGCACTTGGCATAAGAGTGGTGGATCTGGTGAAAATTGATCAAATTTAGCCATTTCCTATGGATTTATACGTGTTTTCATTTTTCCCCATTGACTTATAATGGGGAGGTCACGAAATCGACCTGACTTTAGGTCACCGATATACAAACACATCGAGAGATACGAATCGTAGGCACTTATCATCTGATGACATCCTGTGAGTTTCAAACGGTTTGGTCAATCACTTTGGCTGTGGCACGACCACAAACTTTTTTGGAGGTGGGGTCACTTGACTTGACTTGAGATGACCCGAGGTAAAACAAATTCACACCATGTGGGTAATTGATGCCTAAACAGCTATTCATGAAAAACCGGAGGGGGAATCAACCGCCTCCCCCCCCCCCCCCCCTCTCCGGCAGTGCGCCTGTTAATTTTGCGCTCTTATCTTCCTCGTCTCATTGATTATTTGCCTTGTTTCAGCCCGCAGGCGGCGGCGGCCAGCGGTACCGTCATTCGCACGCTCTGCCACTGATTGGCTGGCCAGCGGGCATCCCTGGCAGAGGCTAATTTCATCGTCTTTCTCGGTGGCGGGGTGCGCCGAGATGGCGGGCTTTTCGGGACCGGGGGACGCCTCGGGGCACTCTCCCGCCCCTCCCGTGACGCGGCGCGGCTGGTGGCCGCTCGACGTTTAATGGTGTCGCGCGGCTGTGACAACGACGCCATTAAATAAGCCGAGTGTGCCTTAACAGCGACTCCCTGCCCACGTCCGGGTCAAAACACGGGGTCGGGCGTGTTTGTCGCCTGCTGTAGCGGTTTGTACGTACCGGGCCGCCGAGCTCAGGCGCCGGCTGCGTCCGAGTCGTGGCGGCCGGTCGACCTGGCCCGCGGCTATCAATGGTCGCGTGACCTAGCTCGGGCCGGGGTCGGGCCGAGCCGGCCGGCCGGCCGGCAGTGGTCCGGACGGGGGCGTCGTGGCCGGACGCACGGGCCTTTGTTGGTTTATCTGCCATTGCTATAATATACGTTTGTATCGGTGCCACGTCTCTGGGGTGACGCTCTCACATGGCGCAGCCTGCCGGCACTTAATATTTATAAACGTAACGTTCACCATGGAACTTAACGAGGGAACGGTAGCTCGAACGGGTGGCGTGAGTGGGGTCGGCTGGCTCGGGCGAGCTACCCAGCCAGAGAAGTTGGACCTGTCCACCGACCGCGGGGACGCCTTCCGAGTATGGAAGGAGCGTTGGGAGGACCACTTGCTCCTCTCGGGCATCGAGGAGATGGAGCCGCGCCGCCAGATGGCGGCCATGAGAGCGTGTCTCTCGGACGACACGCTGAGAATGGTCCGCAACATGGACATGGATGAAGCCGACCGAAAAGACTTCACAGCCGTTCTCCGACATCTCGAGTCCTACGCCATCGGGCAAGTAAATGAGGTGTTAGAGAGAAAGCGGTTCAATTGCAGAGTACAGGCTGAGGGCGAGACCTTTGATGATTTTGTTACGTCTCTCCGTGATTTATCTCGTTCATGCAACTTCTGCAGGTCATGCAATGAGCCATTGATCAGAGATAGGATCGTAACCGGACTGAGGTGTGCAGAAACCGTGCAAAAGCTCTGCGCTGTCGCAAACCTGTCTCTCGCATCCGCTATTTCCATCTGCAGGGCCCAGGAGGCTGCATCCAGGGACGCCGGAGAACTCCGCGGCCCCGACGTCTCCGCCCGCCGGGTAGAGACTGCCGGCATCTGCATCGAGGACGTCACGCCGCGTCTGCATCGGGACGTCATCGGGACGTCACGCCGCGTCTGCATCGGGACGTCATCGGGACGTCACGCCGCGTCTGCATCGGGACGTCATCAGGACGTCACGCCGCGTCTGCATCGGGACGTCATCGGGACGTCACGCCGCGTCTGCATCGGGACGTCATCGGGACGTCACGCCGCGTCTGCATCCGGAGGGCTGGTGGTGGTCGACAGGGAGCGGCTCATGGTCGACAGCCTGGCCAGAGAGGTGACGTCAGCTCCCCGCCGTGGACTTCACCGGAGTGCAGAAACTGCGGCCGACAGAGACAACACCGCCGGGAGGAGGACTGCCCGGCTCTGTACGCTGAGTGCCATCGGTGCAGGAGGACTGGCCACTTCGCTGCAGTTTGCCGGGCACCCCAAGTAGCAGACCGGCGACTTCAAAACCGCATCAGCAGTCCTGGTCGTTACGGACAGCCGGGACCATCTATGTCGACGATCATCGCCTCCGCGTCGTCTGGAGGAGCCCCGATAGTTGTGGTGCACGCCAAGGCGTACCAGGCGGCGCTGGTGTCTGCACTCCCAGATACCGGCGCCGACATCACGGTCGGCGGGGAGGACTTCTTGGCTCTGGTGGGCGGATCAGTCGAGACTCTTCATCCGCCCACTCAGCACCCTCAAGCGGCCGACGGAAAAATAATCCAGTCAGCGGGGGTCCTGTCAGCTCGCCTGTCACTCGGAGATGCCACTTTGGACGAGGACGTCCACATTCTCCCTGGTGTCCGAGGACTTCTACTCTCCTGGATGGTCTCCAAGCGGCTCCGGTTAATCCCCGACAACTATCCGTGCCAGATATCGGCCCTACAGGCGACCTCTTCGGCAGCATCGCCGTCCAGGGAGGACGACCAGCCGCGGCTCGGCGTTGGCGCACCGCCGTCCAGGGAGGCCGGCCGGCCGCGGTCTGGCGCGAGCGTGCCGCCGTCCAGGGAGGACGGCCTGCCGCGGCCCAGCGTTGGCGCGCCGCCGTCCAGGCAGGACGGCCGGCCGCGGTCTGGCGAGAGCGCGCCGCCGTCCAGGGAGGACGGCCAGCCGCTGCCTGGTGCGACCGCGCCGCCGTCCAGGGAGGATGACGCGCCCAACGAGAACTTCGAGAGCTCTCCTCTCAGATCGGATGACCTGACCCGACTGATGGAAGAATTTCCTCGCGTGTTCGACGGTCACATCAGAACGATGCCAGGAGAGGAGTTCCACATCCATCTACGAGAAGATGCACTGCCGTCCTGCGTCACCACACCACGCAGAGTCCCTCTGTCGCTTCGCGATCAGCTCAAAGCGGAACTGGATCGCCTGGAATCTGAACAGATCATCCGTCGTGTTACGCAACCGACGGAGTGGTGCGCGCCCATTGTGGTAGCACCCAAGAAGGGAGGAGCGGGCATACGACTCTGCGTTGACTTGTCCCACCTCAACCGATTCGTCCGCCGTGAGTTCTACCAGGCGCCAACTCCCGCGGAACAAGTGGCCTCCATCGCAGCCTCACAAGCGTGCTGGTTCACGGTGTTCGACGCCCTCAAAGGGTATCACCAGTGCCCGCTGGCGGAGGACTCCAAGCTCCTGACCACCTTCACCACGCCGTTCGGGAGGTTCGCCTTCTGCCGGGCCCCGTACGGAGTGACGTCCATCTCCGAGCACTACAACCGTCGGATGGATGAAGCGTTCGAAGGAATGTCCGGATTCCGTAAGGTGGTGGATGACGTCATCATCTTCAGCCGGACCCGTTCGGAACACCTGCAGCACGTCCGGGAGTTCTTGTCTCGATGCCAGGAGCGAGGCATCTCCCTCAACAAGGAGAAACTTCAGCTGGCCAAGCAGTCTGTCAAGTTCGCGGGCTTCATCGTGTCCCGGGAGGGATACCGTCCAGATCCGCAGCTCACGAGGGCGCTCTCGGAGTATCCGACTCCCAGCAACATCACCGAGCTGCGCGGCTTTGTCGGACTGGTGAACCAGGTGGCATCATTCGTGGATGACGTCGCAGAACTTCTCGCGCCGCTTCGACCGCTGCTCAGCCCCCGTCAAGACTTCATCTGGAATGAAGAACATCAGCGCGCCTTCGACGTCGCGAGAGCCGCCCTCTCCACCATCCCCACGATGGCCTTCTACGATCCGAGACGCCCCACGTCGCTAGCGACCGACGCCAGCCGTCTGAGGGGACTGGGCTTCGTGCTGAGCCAGGTTCAACTCGACGGCACGTGGCGGGTAGTACAGGCGGGGTCGAGGTTCCTGTCCGGTGCGGAGACGCGCCACGCGACGATCGAGTTGGAAGCGTTGGCCGTGGCATGGGCGGTCAAGAAGTGCCACCTCTTCCTGGCGGGTATCCCGCGCTTCCAGATCACAACCGACCACAAGCCGCTTGTGCCTATCTTGAACAGCAAGACGCTGGATGAAATAGAGAACCCGCGACTGCAAAGGCTCAGGATGAAGATCGGCGAAGTGGGCTCGTTCACGGCTATCTGGATCCCGGGTTCTCAGCACCGGGCACCAGATGCACTCTCCCGAGCACCTGTTCAAGAACCGGAGGGCGACGATGAAGTGGGAGAAGATGCGACCGCCCCCGGTCTGTGCTCTGTCATCGCTGCAGAAGTAGCCGAAACACATCACGGCATCCGTCTGGAGGAGGTACGCCGAGCGTCTGTGCGTGACCCAGAGCAGCGAGCGTTGAAGGAAGCAATCCAGAACGGGTTCCCGGGTTCAAAATCGGATGTGCCAGAGCTGGTCAGGGCGTACTGGCCGGTTCATGAGAGGCTGTCCGTGGATGATGACCTGGTAGTATGTGGATGCCGCCTGGTCATTCCCCGAGATCTCCGTCGGGCGGTACTCAAGTCTCTGCACGACGGGCACCTCGGGAAGGAGCGGACAAAGGCTAGGGCCCGCCAGATCGTGTTTTGGCCTGGGCTAGACCGCGACATCGAAAACGTCACTCGAGACTGCGGCAGATGCCAGCGCGAACTGCCAACACAGCAGAAGGAGACGCTCACCCACCGACCGCCTGCCACCAGACCCTTCCAGCACCTGGATATAGACCTCGCTGAACAAGCAGGAAGTAAGTACCTGGTCGCCGTTGATGGGTGTTCTAGGTGGCGTTTTATTGAGACTCTTGGGAAGTGCGCCCCCGCTCGAAAACTGACCGGTATCTTGAGAGGCATATTCTGCCGTGTGGGTGTGCCTGACACGATCTGGACCGATGGCGGACCACAATTTACATCGAGTTCGTTCCGCACGTTTACTCGCAAATGGGGCATCGCTCACCATGTGTCGTCTCCCCACTACCCGCAGTCGAATGGGCGGGCAGAGGCAGCGGTGAAGTCGGCGAAGAAGCTGCTGAGGAGGTGCTGGGATGAACGCGTGGGACAGCTGGACGAAGAGCTGTGGACGCGCGGCATCCTACAACACCACAACACCCCAGGGCGAAGCGGCCGCTCTCCGGCCCAGATCGTCTTCGGGAGACCGATCCGGGACACCATCCCGGCGCATCGACGCAGCTTCGCACCGGAGTGGCAGCGGGCGGCGGACATCGCTGAAGCGCAAGTAACCAGGGACCAGGAGAAGGTGGAGGACGCCTACAACCAGCGAGCGCGCGACATGCCGGTCCTGTCCGTGGGAAACCACGTCGCGGTGCAGGACCACCGCACAGGACGGTGGGATCGGTACGGTGTGGTCACCGAGGTCGGACCTCACCGCCGATACTACGTGCGCCTGGCGGGGGGCCGTGTCCTCGCGCGGAACCGGCGGCACCTCCGACGCCGCTACGGACATGCGGTGCCCGACCTCGAGACCGCAGACCTGTGTGGGGCTGCCACCCCTGCCGGTGGCGTCGCACCCACCAACCGGACCGCCGACGCGTCGGACGAGCCCCGTCGTGCGTCGCGTGAGGGCGATTTCTGTGCCCCTCCGACGTTGCGGCGATCGGAGCGCGTGCGTCGACCACCACGTAGGCTAATCGAGGAAATGTGATGCGTCAACTTAAAGTGTATGTTACTGTACTTCTGTTTTTGGATTAGTTCCGTACTTATTGTCCGCTTCGTACGTGGGGGAGATGTATCGGTTTGTACGTACCGGGCCGCCGAGCTCAGGCGCCGGCTGCGTCCGAGTCGTGGCGGCCGGTCGACCTGGCCCGCGGCTATCAATGGTCACGTGACCTAGCTCGGGCCGGGGTCGGGCCGAGCCGGCCGGCCGGCCGGCCGGCCGGCAGTGGTCCGGACGGGGGCGTCGTGGCCGGACGCACGGGCCTTTGTTGGTTTATCTGCCATTGCTATAATATACGTTTGTATCGGTGCCACGTCTCTGGGGTGACGCTCTCACATAGATGTTCTCGACGTCGACGTCTCACTCCCCGGCCTGACCCTGAAAGCCACTCTTCTCCAACCGTCCGCCGTTTGCCAGACTTTGCAGTTGATATCGAAATAGTCTTGCGAATTGCCGTATTCTTATTAAAGGGAAAAATATAATGCATTCTAATACGAAACTTATTAGCGCTTCCCCTGTAGTCCCTTTACTTAGTTGTGAGGCTGTATGTTGTTTTAAAGCGGCAGCTTTAAGCTAGAACTGCCATTTTTGAGTCAACTTTTTGGTCTGCTCCACAAAATGTATTGGCCACAATCGACCAGCCTAAATCGGCTGTAAATTACCAAAGAAACCCAGCACAGAAAGTAAAACAAAAATGAAACAAGTTATGATGCTTCTGCCTGCTTCCCTATCTTCATGCTGGTGGAAAGCCATGATGCCAAATCCATTTTAAGAACAGCAGCAAAAAATGTGTGACAAAGAATTGTGTGGACACAAATATGCAGAAGAAAAGCTGTGAGACAAAGACTTGTGTACACACAAAGTTTTGCAAATCTGAAGACATGGGAGATGATTATTTCTGTACACAAAATGTGAGACCAAGAAATAGAGGAATGTTGCAGATTCACAGATGACAAAATGGGAGATGAAGATTTGTCTTGACATGGGCCATGTGGAATATTTTGTGATGATACACAATTAGGTTAAGATGATAAATAAGATGATTTTTTTTTTCTAGCCGCCACCCATTAATAGGTGACCAGGAGTCCCTCGATCCCAATGACGCATGACACCTTTCATTAACACCAGAGAACAAAAGAGAAAATGTTGCAGCACTCCCAGCTAAGAAATGGAAACAAACATAAAAAAGCATATGAGGAGAGGTAGTTTGGGTGTTAGATGTGGTGATATAAAAGAAGGCGGAAAGTAGTCATTACTGAAAACAGCAAATAACTGCCCGCCAGCTACGCCCCAGGATTCCATATTCATTCACACTGTTATAAAGGGGAGATCAGTCATACAGGGCGGAGGACAAAGTCTGGTCAATTTTCAAGCATTTCTTGCTGGTTCTTCATGAACCCCACTCAGCTAAGCGAAGCTTGTTGCCGAGTAGGGTTCCTGAAGCCAGCGCCATTGAATGGGTACACATATACACATGCACATATACACATACACATACACATATACACATATACACATATACACATACTCATACACACATACATACATATATACATACAACATACATACACATACATACACATACATACACACATACATACACATACACACATATACACATACATTCTTTGTGAACCCCACTCAGATAAGCGAAGCTTGTTGCAGAGTAGATTGAAAGGATATGAGTGGGGGTAGAATTTACCTCCCCCCCCCCCCACAGCACCGCACATTCAGCTGGAGACCCAGCGCCACACAGGTTAACTCAACTATAAGAATGCAAGCAAAAACTAATTCATAAAAATCCAGTCCTCACCTTGAGCAGGTCTCTGAAGTAGGGGCTGCAGGCGGAGAGCATCATCTTGTGAGCATGCACCTGCTGTCCCTCGCAGCAGAGGGTGATGTCCACTAGCTCACCGTCCTGCCGCAGGTGGTCAAACACAGAGGTGACGCTGCTCTGGAACCCGTCCCACTTGAGGCAAAACTTCTGAGAGTCCATCATCTGTGGAGCAGAAAGGACACTGGTCAGATGCTGGGCATGACAAAAATTTATTCAAAATATATTATAGCTACCAGTCTGTTTAAACTGAAATTAGCAACAGCATTCAGTGTGTATGAACTGGTTATCATTGCAAGCATGAGTTTTAGAGTCTAATCAAAGGTATGCTAGGTAAATAGAAGATACTTAATAAAGTTGCATGTTATTGAAGCTCAACATGTGCAACACCATGTTGAAGGCAGGTTCAGTCAGGAGTTCTACTCCAAACTCAGCAAAAATGTGTGTTTTAATAAACATGTTCAGCTTAACAGGCTGATTGCTCCAAAATTTGGTCTCAGCATTCAGTGTAATAGGCCAATTGAGCAAAAAAGTTGGTGCAGCATTCAGCATAACAGGTGATTGTGCTGAAATTTTGGGGCAACATTCAGTGTAACAGGCCAGTAGCACTGGAATTGTGGTTCATTTGTCTGTTCATTCATGAAATACACCCTTCCCCACTAAAAAAATTTATCGCCGGACGTCCTTCTCCCTCGCTCAAGAACTTTTCGCTGACGCTGGCAAAATCAGTTGTGCCAAATTTCAGCGCAGAAAGTTCACTGAGGCGTCTGGCATAATGTTTCCCTTTTTCCAATCTGGGTTATACCTGCTCAAATAGGTGCCTATCCTTGTCATTCACTTTGGTCACCAGTCACTGTTATGCTAGTCCTTAAGTTAATGTATTGAACCACTAAGCTTAACAGCATGCACCACAATGTGTCAGCATGCAAATGTATCCAATGAAGACCAGTCCAATTAATTTATGAAGGGCGAATATCTAACTGAACTGACGATGGCCTGAATGAACCCGTAACGGTTTCGCTTCTTTCAACAACTTACACCGGGATGAAAGCGTTAACTATCCCAATAAATATTAGTCGAAGGAACAAGATACGGTGACATACAAAATGTGTACACTAAATGAAATACGGCTCAACGAACCACAAACGGGCCACAAACTGTCCACGACGTGGATCAACACAGGGCGATAGAGGACGGGTGGAACGGATTTTAGTATGATTTATTTAGGATAATACTAGAAAAGTACTAGATTCACTACTATATACTAGTTTTTTTTTAGTTCCATCTAAATATGTGGCAGCTTTACCGAGGAGCGAAAGCCGCGCAGGTATTACGATTGTGTACTCTTAGAGTAAACGAAACAATCGAAATGCATTGTAGATTATTCATATTTGTCGCTAGCTTCTGTAGACTGTGGGTACGTAAGGCGCTGTAAAGTTTTTAACTGTTAAGTTGTCGGGTAGAGCTTGATCTCTTCCATTTTCAATTCACGTTTTTACCCGGCTATGCCCTACTGTGTTGTGCCTGGCTGTACCAATAGTACGGAGAAGGGTAATTCAAATCATTTGGGGACTGGCTAGTGGCTACCACCGTCTTCCTCGTGATCCCAAAGTGGCCGATCTTTGGTGGCAATTAATTCGACGAGATGCAGCAAGGGAAGAGGTTAAAGACCCTAGGAATTGCTCTGAACATTTCTTGAAATCCTGCTTCAAAGAGCTTCACATTTGCTGCTGAAAGGATATTCTAATGCAAAGACCAAAAAGATTATCATACAGCAAAGCGATTGTGATAGCCATGGCAGAGTTTGCTGCTTTCAACCTGGAACAAGCGCTCTGCTTTGTTTACAAGCCCGCCTTCAACTGTGCCACTGCCGCATGTGCCAATTTCTGTGCCTGCAGACAAAACACTTGTACTGCACCTACTTTGTTGCAGCAGCAGAGCTGGCACTTGTTAGCAGGAGTATGATATGATTGCTGTAACAATGTTTTAATGATCATTTATGTGTATGTTTCCATTTGTATTGCTTGGACGTAAATACAACATACATTTAAATGTTGAATCAAGCGTGAATCGATTAAAATATGTTTTTGATTCTTTGAATCAGAAAGAAGCAATAATCAAATGTGTATCCATGAATTGAGCGGTGATTGAATCATTCTGGTTCCAAAATGAATTGTGGTTGAATTGTTCCAAAAAAGGTTGAATCAATATTCAATAACCAATCTGCAGTGTGATGACCTCAATATTTGTGTGACCTAAAAGTGACCAATAAGTTCTATATAACTTGTCACAAGTTCCTTCTGGGCTCCACTCAGCGTCTGCTGCCATCCATTCACATCTCTATTGGTGTCTAATTTTTTTTTTTTTATAGGTCTCATGGTCTGTGTCTCCAACTCCTGAGCGCCTCGACTGCCAGCGTCTTGCAGCGGCACATCGCGGGCAAAGAAGAGGAGGCGAGGTTCCTTCGTGTCGTGGACGAAGCGACGGATTTCCTCAACGCCAGCTACCCAGGCGACACAAAAGATCTGCGGAGACGGAGAGGCTACCGTGGCAGCGATGAACAAGAGAGGGCTATCTCAGCCACTGTGACGGAGGCCATGCTGATGCGTGTCGGTACCGCATGGTGCATGTACCCGTTCCAGAGAGGGATGGTCATCAGCATCCGGTCGGTGCGTGGCCTGTTCAAGGACCTCCAGGCAGAGTTCGGTGATGTGTTCGTCCTGACTCGCCGGCTCACGCAGGACAGGCTGGAAGGGTTGTTCGGCATAGTGAGAGGCCCGGAAGGCTCCAACCAGAACCCCACACCGACTGAAGCGAGGGCAAGGATTCGCCTGCTTACCCTCCTGTTCGTCATGCAGCGAGGCGTAAGTCCCGTCTGCAGAGACGGTGATCATGCGGCAGAGTCAGAGACTGGTGATCTGGAGGAGCAGCTGGATCAGGTGCTGGAGGTGGAGGCAACCGGCACCTCCGAACTGACGGCAGACCTGCTGGAGTTCACCGGACCGGTGGAGGAGGTGACGACAGCGAAAACAGACGGCGATAACGGGGAGGACATGGACGACCTGAGGGATGTGGCTGACCTGCTTCACCATGCGGAGGCGTCCCAGTCAGCAGCATGCCGCCCTGCTGCGTCGTCAGCCGCGCGGGACACGGTCACCGGTGTGTCCGCGACAGAGAGCGGCATGGCCTACGTCGCCGGCTACATCGCGAGGAAGAGGCCCGTCGTCCGCTCCCTCTGTGTACCATCCGCCTCGGCCGAGTCGGTGCCTCTGCAGGCCCTGTGGACCAGGGTCGTCAGTATCGGCGGCCTGACGGTGCCCACGGAGACATTCTACGCCACCTTCAAGCAGGTGGAGGCGGTTGTCTGTGCCCACCACGCTCTGGAGCCTCTCTGGAGCCCGATGGCTTAAGCCGAAGGTCCGTGGCATCAAGGACTTTGTCATGGTCCTCCAGGACAAGTTCCCACGCGTGCATCCCAAGACTCGCGCCTCCTTCGCCCGCGTCCGGACATTTATCAGGATGGGCAACATCAACAGGGCCCGACGCGCCGAGTCTCGGGCACGGTGAGGAGCGAGGAAGTGCTGGCACCACGCACATTGCAAACTAGTGTATAGGCTGTAGTGAATAGACTGGACAGTTGTGCTCATTCACTTATGTCATGTTTTTCTCTTGTTTTGTTCATGTCGTTTTGTTGTCAACTTCTCAGGTACTGGCAGAATCGAGAGGGCTGTTTTATTTTGTACCGTAAGTCTGCTGAGGCCTGAGGTGCATGTTACTTCCGTTGTTCTGGTGTGTGTATAACAGGATACTGTGTGATTCGAAATATATTGCTAGATTTAACCCAAAGATATGGCATCCGAGATATTCAGTTGCATATTGTCGTGAGATCTGCTGGGATCCTAGATTCACCACTGATTGTATGTTGTGGTATGCTTATCACGGTATCATGTGTAATCCGATATCTGTCGCTTAATTTCACCTGGAGATCCACTGGTATCTAAGATCCATTGTTGCATTTGTTGTGAGGGCTGCTTGGATATCCGTCATTGCTTGGATATCCGTCATTGCTTGGATATCCGTCATTGAATTGTGTGGAGGGATCTTCTTGAATCGGGCTTCAGTCTCTTGTAATCCATGTAGGAACAAGTTATCTCGTACGTGCGTCATCTTGTCTTTTGCATCAATTGTGCCACTGTAGCTCCTACAATGCTGTTGTATTATTGCTGCTACAGTGCTTTCAATAATGATTTATTGGAGTAACTTTTCTTTCAATGGCTTGGTTGTCAGTTTTCGTAAAAGACAGGATGTGAAGTCTGAGAAACGAAGAAAAAGCTCGAAAGTATCGGGAAAACCAGTTGTCAGTTAAATGTTTTTTAACAATCTTCGAACGAGTATGATATGTAATCAATGTGTATGTTTTGCTTTACTTACGTTTTAATAAGTATCAATCAGTGTAAAAGCTGGAAAGAGGTATTTCACAAATATATTCATATTGTATTCACTCATACTTAGTACTCACAGCTTGTCACACTAGCAGGTCGCGATATGAAATGACAAACGAGAAGGATAAATACGATAATTACCTATTAACAAGTTATCATCGCGGAATTACTCAATATTAAGCCGGAGAAGATGGTTTAAATAAAGTTAATTTCGACAAAACATTTTAAACAGTTTATTTTGTCGATAAAAACATAGTTATCGACCGTCAAAAATAATATAACATCATTCCTGCGCTAAATCACCCTTACCCGAGCGGGATTCGAACCCACCACCCTCGCATCCGTAGTCTGATGCGCTACCGACTGAGCTATTGCCGCCGGCGCACCAGCGTCGCCAGAAACTGGCCAGACCGGCATGGAGTGCAGTCAAATCTTTACCCCTCACGCCCTAAGAATTCGGCTGGGTAAGGTGAAAAATGGTAGAGGAATCATCGCGAGATATTTGAACGATCTTTCTTTGGAGACTAGCTGCAGGCGAATCGGCTGAATAGAACTTGAGATACAACTTCCCAAAGTTGTGTCATTTAACACGTGAACCCTATGGGCTAGTAGGAAAGTCACGCCAAGAGCTATAGTGCTACCAACTAACTTCGGAGGGGGCCGGATCAACACATCGGTTTTCAAGCGTCCCAGTGCCTCTATTTTGTAATATGCTAGTGTATAATCCCATCGTAATTTATCTACCGTGAATCCCATCATAGTAGCTTGGTCGGCCATTGGTGCATATTCTACCCAAGGTCTGATTCTACCCGTTAGTATGCAAAGATGAGCGATTCTGGACTGCTTGCTAGAGAGGTATATGCAATCTTAATTTTCTTTGTACTGGAAAGTGGTAAATTAATGCCTTTTCAGCTTCAAAGATAATGCTCAAGCTAAAATTCTTGACTTTCCCAATCGGCCATATATTGGAAAATTAAGCAGCATGCTACGAAGTGTCTCGAAACCTTATAAAATATTTGGAGATTATAAAGCCGTCTGAAATTAAAATCCACTGACGTCATTTTCTCTTAATATTAACAAAGTAGCTAAGTTTAAAATTCCTTCGCTAAATGCGCCAGATTTATCTACATTCTGTGCGTGCCGCGTTCTGTGCCATGTGTACGTTCGGTAACTGGTGATTTTCTCTGGAAGTCATTGAACCGCCGATTCCGTCTCGTGTCATTTGCCATTCCGCAAACATTTTCGTCTCCGACCATGCTCTAGAAAATATATCGGATTCTTTCTAGCTGTCTTTGGACAGCAAATATTGACTCCGCTGACAATAAGTCCGCCACTGTAGCTCAGTGGGAGAGCGCTGGACTTCTGACCTATCCCGGTAGTGGCAGCCCGGATTCGAGTCGCTTCGGCACTCGCTATTTGCTCCTGACTGGGATGGCCTGCGGCCGGTGGCAGCGGTCGCACTCGAGGTCAGGTGACGTCAGTGAGCGGGGCGGACCGTGTCCAGGTATGTCGGGCACGTACAACTTTCGTCTCTAAATTCTGCCGGCCAACAGGAATTGCGCGATCGCGGGTGGTGAGGTCAGGACCTGCGCAACAAGCTCTGCTTAGCGCGGGTCCTGACCGCAGAAATCCATCCATACAAGACATTCGGACCAAATTTATAAATCAATACAAAATCACTAAAGCCCGCTGTTCTGCGGCCGGCTATCGCGAGAGCGTTCACTGACGTCACATAGGGCAGTGTCGTAATAATGAGTGACGTCGGCTCGCGACCGCTGAACACCCGCGAGCATACCCGTTAGCAAGCCATAGCCCTGTTCGGCTGCCGGCTCTCACGTTAGCCAGTGCTAGTGGGCTCGTAGGTTGCCTAGCAACGTGCGATTCACCAATCAGGAGCGAGTAAACGATGACGTCACGCGCACATTTTCATGTACGCGTTCCCCCTTACGTGACGTCACGTGCTCGCGCGCGAGCGGCATTCCAGCGATTGAAAAAGAGCGCTAGCATGGCTTGCTAACGGGTTTGCTCGCCGGTGTTCGGCGGCCGCGAGCTGACGTCACTCATTATGACGGCACTGCCCTGTGTGACGTCGGTGAGCGCTCTCGCGAGAGCCGGCCGCCGAACAGCGCTCATGCTAGCACTCTTTTTCAATCGCTGGAATGCCACTCGCGCGCGAGCACGTGACGTCACGTAAGGGGGCACGTGTACATGAAAATATGCGCGTGACGTCACCGTTCTCTTGCTCCTGATTGGTGAATCCCACGTTGCTAGGCAACCTGCGAGCCCACTAGCAATGGCTAACGTGAGAGCCGGCAGCCGAACAGCGCTCGGGCTACACTATGCATGATTTCCTGAGCGCTATTCGGCCGCCGGCTCTCACGTTAGCCAGTGCTAGTGGTGGGCTCGTAGGTTGCCTAGCAACGTGCGATTCACCAATCAGGAGCGAGTAAACAGTGACGTCACGCGCATATTTTCATGTACGCGTGCCCCCTTACGTGACGTCACGTATTCGCGCGCGAGCGGCATTCCAGCGATGGAAAAAGAGCGCTAGCAGGGCTCGCTAACGGGTTTGCTCGCGGGTGTTCGCCGGTCGCGAGCTGACGTCACTCATTATGACGACACTACCCTGTGTGACGTCAGTGAGCGCTCTCGCGAGAGCCGGCCGCCGAACAGCGCTCAGAAAATCACGCGCGTGTTATCCGTGTTGTCGGGATTTGCGTGCCAGAGCAAGTTCAGAGCGCTGTTCGGCGGCCGGCTGTAGCGAGAGCGCTCACTGACGTCACACAGGGCAGTGTCGTCATAATGAGTGACGTCAGCTCACGGCCGCTGAATACCCGCGAGCAAACCCGTTAGCAAGCCATGCTAGCGCTCTTTTTCAATCGCTGGAATGCCGCTCGCGCGCGAGCACGTGACGTCACGTAAGGGGGGACCCGTACATGAAAATGTGCGCGTGACGTCATCGTTTGTTCGCTTCTGATTGGTGAATCGCACGTTGCTAGGCAACCTGCGAGCCCACTAGCACTAGGCTAACGTAAGAGCCGAGCGCTGTTCGGCGGCCGGCTCTCGCGAGAGCGCTCACCGACGTCACACAGGGCAGTGTCGTCATAATGAGTGACGTCAGCTCGCGGCCGCCGAACACCGGCGAGCAAACCCGTTAGCAAGCCATGCTAGCGCTCTTTTTCAATCGCTGGAATGCCGCTCGCGCGCGAGCACGTGACGTCACGTAAGGGGGCACGCGTACATGAAACTGTGCGCGTGTCGTCATCGTTTGTTCGCTCCTGATTGGTGAATCGCACGTTGCTAGGCGACCTGCGAGCCCACTAGCACTGGCTAGCGTGAGAGCCGGCAGCCGAACAGGGCTCCGGCAGCCGAACAGGGTTCAGCTGATAGTAAATGCATTGGGTGAGCTACACTGGCTATTAGTAAAGCACGGTAGATAAAATACTGTTAGTAAAGTAATCTTGACACTGGCACATCACGCAGATCCCGGATGGAAATTCCGCAGACACGTCACGGACGGAACGATGAAAAGTTCAAAATTCTGAACTTGTGTTTTCCGAGATTGCGTGTTGCAGGGTTTTTATAATTTTGTTTGATTTCGCGTATTGTAGTCTATACTAGACCTAAACTTAAATAGTTTGTGCTGAGTATCGTGGCGGAAGATGAACGAAGAAGCGTTGGAGCAAATTGTGAGTGTTGAAACTTGTGTTGAAGCTGGTAGATATTTATGCAGTGGTTAATTATTAAAAAAAAATGCGGTGGTTTATCCATTTTTTTTGCGTGATTTGCGTGACCGGCAGATCCCGGACGTCAAGGAAGTTCTGCGAGCACTCGCCTACCGCACTCTAGGCTCCTCATGAAGACCGGGTCCAAACATGCATACAAGTATCTAGGGCCTTGATGCATACACGCACAGCCTCCCCCAACCCCACCCCAATGGGCCGTTCCAGGGGGGGGGGTGTCATCACGAGATTCCCCATTTGTCAGCTGTCGAGCGGCAGAGTATTAGCGATGACGTCACTGGAACTCCGGTCCGATTCGGCTGTTGCCGCACGCGGCTCGGTGCGGTGCAAATATTTCGAACGGGAATGTTGCCCAGTTCCCGCCTCCCGGAGGGCACTGGATATCGGGTGGGACAATATACCTAGCTAGGACTTTCGGAGACATCCGTGTTCGTACGAGACCAGACCGGCGATGGACTGGAACGGTTGGCATTGAGGCTTCACAACAATACAATAGTTCTCCCCTGCCAGTGGCGGCGGAAGGTATTTTCGGATGGGGCAAAGAAACCCAGGTGCCCCCCTCGGCCAATTAAGCTCCACCCCCAATACAAAATGTCGCGAAATGTTATCTCCTCGGATTAAGGTCACTATATTTTGCAAGGCCTCTTAAAGGAAATAGTTCACCTTCAACATGGGGTTTTGAACTGAAATAGCAGTTTTGTAGCCCGTGTTGAGAAATCCTTATCTGCAACTTTTCTTGGCTGAAAAGACTCTCCAGCCGAAGATATTTTACTTTTTGACGAAGGAATGCGGTGCATATATGATGTACCGTACCGTCTGAAAGTGCCAGCACTGCCAGGGAGCATGCGCAGACCAATTACGCACACCATAAAATTAATAATTTACGACCTTTTGTCCTGAATTGGCGCTATGTAGGACCATTTTTGAAAAGATAAAAAAACTGTATTACAAAATATAATAAAATCGTGTTCTGAAAAATGTTCCGAAGGTGAACTATTTCCTTTAATGATGGTCGCAACAAACAAAAAGCGTCGGACAGGCCCATGTCCCAGGCCTTCCGAGGGCCACTCAGTCCTACCGAGGGCCCCCTCAGGCCGACTGGGGGCCTTCTGTGGCCTTAAAGGGCCCCTCAGGCTGGCTGGGGGGCACCTCGGGGCCCTCGGCCAACTTCTTGGAGGGCCCCTCTTACAAATTCATGGGGCAAAATCATATATTTGCCCCCCAACAAGGGGGCAGCTGCCCCCCCATTATCCGCCGCCACTGGCCCCTGCTCAGTTGGGAGAGCGCTGGGGGTGCAGACTTCACCCGGTGTGGCAGGCAGTACTCGAGACGCTTCGACGCTCGCTTTGCCCTTGGCTGGAATAGCCTGCGGCCCGTGGCAGCGGCCGCACTCAAGGTCAGGGTGATGTCAGAGGGAGGAGCGGACCATGTCCAGGCATGCTTGGGTATGTCAAACTTTCGCTTTAAAACCTACCGGCTGTCTGGAGTTGCGGAATCTGTTCAGGTTGGTGAGGTTAGGGCTTACGCAACAAGAACTGCTTGACGAGGGTCCTGGCCTCGGTCATCCATCCATAAAATAACATAGAAGTAAATAGATTACAAAACATTAAACATAATATCGTATGGCCGTCTCGCCCCTCAGCCAGACCTGGTCAGCGTTTGGCCGTCTCGCCCCTCAGCCAGACCGGTGCAGCGTATAGCCGTCTCGCTCCTCAGCCAGACCGGGGAAGCGTATGGCCGTCTTGCCCCCAGCCAGACCTGGTCAGTGTATGGCCGTCTCGCCCTTCAGCCGGGGCTGCGCAGCGTATGGCTGTCTCGCCCATCAGCTGGACCGGGTCAGCGTACGGCCGACTCCCCCTCAGCCGGACCGGGGCAGCGTATGGCCGTCTCGCCCATCAGCTGGGCCGGGGCAGCGTATGGCCGTCTCACCCCTCAGCCAGACCGGGGCAGCGTATGGCCGTCTCCCCCTCTCCCTTGTCTAGACCGGGGCAGCGTAGGGCCACTTCCCCCTCAGCATGAATTAAGGGAGGGATAATTATCCGCGGTAAACGTAAATCGTAATCTTAAATAGAATCGCACCTTAGACACAACTATCCTGTTCGAAATATTATCACCGCACCGAGCCGCGTATGTATGTACAGTCGGTCCCAAGATTATCTTCCCTAGCTCTGGGTCTCCCACGGTAGGCAAAACGATAGCTGGCTGAATCCCGCACCGGGGAGGGACCGGACCGGTTTGACAGCTCGCCCGGTGCCGGCCGATACTTGGCGGAATCTGCACCGCTCCGTCCTGGTCTGACCCACACAGGCCGATCGGGGAATAACAATGCGCATGTGTGGCGAGGCTGTGTGGCGGACCGTGGTTGGAAATATACGCAGACCTAGAATGTCAAGATAGCGACGATGTCTGGGATGACCAGTTTTAAGAAAAGCATAGGTCTGTGAAATATCGCCAAGTGCCAATTGATAGAACACTGCACGGGCTATACTACGACGAATATTTGTATCTCATGTTGACCGATACTGTCGTCACAGTGACAGATGTCGTCTCGGAAATGGCTATCCGTCGTCTCGCTTGCGACGAATGAGAAATTTGCCGTGCGTCAAAAAATAAAGTGTCGATATTTTGACCTGATCTCAAGGTCAAAGTCAAATTTAAACCTGTAGCCAGTCAGATGCTCTATCAGCTACACACCTGGCGATGCTTCATAGACCTAATGTTTGAAATACTGTCGTCGCAGATATCGTCGCTGGATATAAACCCGCCCGGGTGTGTTTGTGGAGCGTGAAGGACGGAGCGGCGTGATTCGAACATATCAGTGCGAGGCCCACTGCATTTGTCTGCTTTTTCGTGTAGAATCATCAGGTGGACGTTTGCATTCACAATTTTGGGGTTATGCATTGCACATGACACGTGGCATGAAAGAAATACACGTAAAAGCGCCTGGTACCAGCGCGGTTCGAACCCACGACCAATCTACGAATACACTAGGGGTAGGCAGCTATACCGACTGAGCTATTTGGGCTGATGTGATGAACACTGTTATTCAGTCTCCAATATTGGATCTCTGCCAGCTCAGGACAGGTGACTTCTTGGCCCTTGAGACAGACGGCCCTGATCACCACCCGGGTCGTGGCGCATTCCATTCCCACAACGCCCCGCACTCCCTCCCTCCCTCCCCCTCCCCAGGTCACGCATCTGCAAGACAGCCACAATGGGTACCAACCTACGGTGGGGAAACCACCTTTGTTGTGCCTATCGCGACCGTAGCGCCACGTGGTGGCAAGGGAAGACCATTATGAGACTGACTATACAACAGCAGAGTCGGACAAGAGGTCCAGTGACGTCACGATAATGGGTTGGGCGCCAAAATCCCGGATGGTTCTACCTCTCTTGTACGGCCTTGGCCCGTTCCTCCTCGAGCAAGCTGATGCGTGCATTTTATTTACAGTGGATACGTGGATGGATGCCGGCCGGGGGTGTCATCCCGGGATTCCCCATGTATCGGCTACCGAGCGGCCAGGCATTAGCGACGACGTCACTGGTGCTGTGGGCCAGTCGTGGCCAGCCCCGTCGCCGCAGCTGCGCTTTCGACCTCTCCTTCCGCACTGTGCGGAAGGAGAGTCACTGGCCGGAGGGGCACCATCACTCACCAAAGAGGGGCAGTCACTAGTCGGAGGGTCGCTGTCACTCGCTGGAGGGGCGCCGTCACTCGCTGGAGGGGCGCCGTCACTAGCCGGAGAGGCGCCGTCACTCGCCGGAGGGGCGTGGTCACTGTCCGGAGGGGCGCTGTCACGGGCCGGAGAGGCGCCGTGTATGGCAGGGGACGCCCTCACTGGCCGTGGGCACCGTCACTGGCCACAAGAGTGCCGTCACTGGCCGGGGAGCGTCCTCACTGGCCGGAGTGGCACCGTCACTGGCCAGAGGGGCGTCGTGACTGATCGGAGGGGCGCCAGCTTTGCATGGGCGCCTCAGGTCCAAAGGACCAGGTCATGACCTGCATGACCTGATAGTTGATACTCGGTACGCCACTGTCCCTAAGTATTATGGGCCTTGACTTTATATTCGACATTTCCAAATATGCGTGGCGGGTCTGGTGCTATATTTTCGATCTGGAGCGATTCCTGCAACCAACGTAAGTTAAAAAACGTCGCGTTTTGGCGCCAAAGTTTATAGCGCTGAATAGCGTGCGTGGAACACATTTCGACAGTATTTGAGGAATTATGACTGGGACTTGGTTATCGTTGTTTTCCTTTTCCCTGTAAACATGTAGCCAAATAAAATTCACACTTTGGTGAATTTGTAGGTAAAGTTAATATTTTTCATTGTCAAGGTTATTTTAAATTACTATAGCTTGGGATGGCTACTTTGGCCTCAGGTGATATCCAGACTCAAGTAATTTCAGGTACTAATTTTAAATCTGACACCCATTTTGCACCATGCTTGGGCACTTATCCCGGTGCATTTTATGGGTGCTATGAGTAGAGGTCTCACAATTTTTAGCATTTCCCTCTAGTCAAGATCAGACTCAGCATGTACTCAGCTACAACAAAAAATGTTTGAAAGCGACAGAAGAGGTAAAATTGGGTTTGTCTGTTTTTTTAACACTGGCGAATCCAGAGGAATGGGGGCATTAGGGGCAAATGCCCCCCCCCCCCCCCTCCACACACACGCACACTCACACAAGAGCATGGCGGGCATTCAATACAAGGATGCCCCCCGCCCCGCGTGTTCCTGCATTGGCTGTAAGAAGTGATAATTAGGAAGATTAAACAATCCCCCCGGTCAATGACTTTCTCTTTAAGAACCCAACACCACTACCCCCCCCCCCCCCGCTTAACCATTTTTCGCGTTGACGACCCGACTCCACCCCCCCCCCCCCCGGTCAACAACTTTTCGCTGCTGAAGCGGAGATAAATTTTAGCCCCCCCCCCCATTCTCGGACCCTAGATCCTCCAGTGCCCCCTTGTGTACGCCTATGATCCCGTGACAGCTGAGTCGGACCACAGCACCAGTGACGTCACGCTTATGTTGAGCGATTGGGGCGCTAAAATCCCCGGATGACTCTCCCCTGACTCTACCTCTATATTATACGGCCTTGGATGCCGGTATTTATATCCACTGTGTGTTGCAGGACGGTGCTTGTTCTAGGAACGGTGCTGCCAAGGCTGTATAAAAGAAGGTGCTACCCGTGCTGCTGTCCTCAGATTTGCAGGTGCTGTTTGTGTTGCAGGGTGACAGTAAAGGAAGTAGGTGAGTTATGCCCAGGCTACACTGCGTGATTATCAAGGAAATCACTCGCGTGTTCTCCGTGTTTGCAGAACTTCCTTGACGTCCGGGATCTGCCGGTCAAGCGAATCACGCAAGGAAAATGGATAAACCACTGATTTTTTTTTTAATCGATAAACCACTGCATACATATCTACCAGCTTCAACAAAAGTTTCAACTCGCAATTTGCTCAAACGCCTCTTCATTCATCTTCCGCCACAATACTCAGCACAAATTCTCAAGTTTAGGTCTAGTATAGACTACAATACATGAAATAAAGACAAATTATAAAAACCCTGCAACATGCAATCTCGGAAAACACGACAAGTTCAGAATTTTGCACTTTTCATTGTTCCGTCTGTGATGTGTCTGCAGAATTTCCTTGACGTTTCATCCGGGATCTGCGTGATGCGCCAGTGTAGCTCACCGAATGCAATTACTATCAGCTGAACTTGCTCTGTCATGCAAATCCCAACAACACGGATAACACATGTGATTTTTGGGAAATCATGCATAGTGTAGCCTGGGCTTTAGGTACCAGGGACCGAGGTCTAGTAAATGATGGCAAACAAACTGAAACGGTCAAGAAACTCAATCTTTTGTTATTTGGTTTGGCGGTACATACTTGTGGTACCACATTAGTTATTAGTAAATCCCTATAATATACCTACCAATCAATAGAGAATATCACATTTAGTAACTATGGATGTCTTCCCCAACACATTTTGCACTATAACTAATTATAACTTCAATAATTAATATTTCGCTGCTTCAGTCGCCTCTCGCCCGTCACCAAACTTTGTTTACATGCCAGCTGACTGAGGTGCCCTTGATAATATTTTGTCGCCATAAATATAGTTCCTCCATATATGCCCTTCATTCTAGGGGGAAGGTGGGAAATCGGGGTTTTTGGGTGGGGGGAAGTGGGAAAAGGGGTAATTGACCCAATCAGACTTAAAGGTGTAGGCCTATTTACTACTCAATCAGACTTAATGGCTTAGGCCTGTTTGCTACTCGATCAGACTTAATGGCGTGGTTAGGTTGGGTTAGTTTTGTTGTTCCAATGGTGTGTCAGCATTACCTTGTTCCCATGACATCAGCATTGGATCTTTATTTTATCCAGTAAACTAACCAGAAACGTCAGCCTTGTTCAGGTCATGTTGTTCATATGCGTAGGATGCCAGTGGGTGAGCACGGACAGGAATACTTCCGGGAATATTTTTGTGCCAACATTGTTAGGTAAGATACATTCTAAATAACATAAAAGGTACATAATAATGTCTTCGAAGATGAGTAGTGACCAAATAGTTAAGTTTTGTAACATCCAAAATGCTGTGGGCTTATGGTCAGAATGACTGATACCTAGAATGGGAGGGGATAATTTTCAGAATTTGTTCATGAACTATAGATGGGGGTATTTTACATTTTTTAGCTTTGTTTTTCCCTCAATGATCAGATGTATGTTTTACCAGTATCAGTGTACCAAGAGAAAATAATAAGGATGTGACATTTCCGGGTTTGGCATTCACTGACTAGCCTATATTGCTGTGTGGTCTGCCATTCTGTCTGGCACATTTTACCATTTGTTTTTTGTTGACCAATTGTTGTTGTAATCTGACTAGGATAAGACATGAAGACAAAGACAGAAAAGTGCAACAAAGAGCCTCTTGGACCCATCTTATGTTGCACATCCCCTTTGCCAGTCACACCCTTTTCAAACTATTTTACCTGCTTAAAAAGCCTAATTCCACAAGTATTTTTGGAACTAATCCTCCTCTGTAAAGTATGCATCCAATATAATTTGGAAGGAAGCAAGTGTCACTGCAGCAGTGACATGCACCACCGTTTTTGCACAGCTGTTTGGGCATCAATTACACACATTTTGTAAAATTATTGACCTCTGGTCAGTGTTGGCTTTTTTATTTCATGACCTGGTCCTGGAGAGTAAAAATACATAGGTGGATAGTGAAATTGTACTGTCAGGTATGTTAAGATTTTCATTTTTGTTTTAATTATTTTACTTGGAAAGTAAACAATCGTGATTTGTAATAGATATTAAATCCTTGTGAGGAAAATTGAATTATATTTTAACTACAATGTCAGTAAGATCAGGCGAAAAGAGAGCAAATTTCCTGAACAAATATGAAAAGAGCAAACAAGTCCAGAAAATGGCCCAAATTCCAAGGCTGCCTCTGGTCATCTCAGGTCAGGTCACCAGACCAAGTCTGGTCACGTGACCCCACCTCCAAAACAAGTTTGCGGTCGTACCAAAGTCGGGCATTCCAAGACAACCAAACAATTTCAAATTTGCTGTCCGATCATTTTCAATTTTGTTGAAAAGTTGTGCACTGGGGGTTTCAAGGGCGGAGAATTAATTGGTGGTGACCAAACAAATACTGAAAAAACTCCCAAGATACGGCCCTCTGAATTTTCCCAAGATCACTGTGCAGACCTAATTTTGACGACCTCAGAGACAACCGACTCAGAGACTAAAGAAGCGATTTTGATACTTGTTTTGTTTGGATCGTAATTAGTTGAAGAACAATTTGGCAATCACGGATTTCCTATTTTCATATTTTTTTCCCGTGACTTCGTGACCTACTTTTTGCGCCGCGACCTTGACCTGTTGGAAACTGAAATTAAAATTTCGTCTGATGACGATTTGAGCTTCATTGATGTCCTTTCGTATACAAAATAAAAATAGTGTGGTTCGACCTGTACAATTTATTTTTGAGCCTTGCAATGCTGACATATACGCTGTTTGGGCTTTTATATTTGTTATACGAAAGGACATCAATGGAACTCAAATCGTCATCAGACGAAAATTGTATTTTCAGTTTCCAACAGGTCAAGGTCACAGCGCAAAATGTAGGTCACGAGGTCACGTGATAACAAAAAATGCAAATAGAAAATCCGAGATTGCCAAATTGTTCTTTGACTAATCCCGATCCAAACAATTCAAAAAAATCAAAATCGCTTCTTTAGTCGCGGAGTTATTGGTCGTCAAAATTAGGCCTGCGCAGTGAATAATTTGTTGGTCACCACCAATTAATTCCTCGCCCTTGAAACCCCCAATGCACAACCTTTCAAGAAAATTGAAAATGATCGGACGGCACCCACCGGTTGTCTTACTGTGGAATGCCCCAGCCACAGTTTTTAGATGATCGGTTTTAAACTTATAGGATTGCATAAGGTCATATATATATATCTATAATTCGTTTATCTTGGATTTTTTCTTATATCAGTGACCTAAGGTCAGGTCATTTTCGTGACTTCCCCATTATGTCAATGGGGAAATATTCAAATGCTTCCTATTCCGAGGATACGCAAGGTAGCATTCCAATTCCTTCTGGATCATGTTATCATAGGCAATTCTTGATGACCTAGGTGCAAGTTTTGTTCAGTGACCCCTACAGGGTCAGCCGAGGTCATCTGAGGCCACAAACACTTTTGTGTCAATAACTCTCGACAGAATGAAGACAGAGAAGTGAAACCGGCACCAATATGAAACCGGCACCAATATGTTTGTCTCGTGGAGCCACGTCTCCACACGTCTCCACTGTCCACTGTTGACGGTACATGACGGTAACAGTACGTGACCACTGTTGCGCTGCCGGTACCCCAATAACAATTGGGGTAATACAAATTGGGGTAACAAAGTGTTCGGCAGCCGGCAGAACCTCCGTAACGTACCACCAATCGAGATATGTTTCCGTGGGGAGACTATTGGTCCGGAACGCACGGTGCGAAACCTGGGTGTGATTTTTGACCCGTGCCTGTCGTGGGACGCTCACTTCGCGCATGTTGTCCTGAAAGGCTTCGGGCTACTGATCGGACTCATTCACATGTCACATTTGGCATTATCTTCCGCGAAACGTGGTTCCCACTATCGTCCACGGTTTGGTTATGTCACGCGTACGTTACTATATAACCGTTTTTGGCAACTGCTCGGACAGAAATCACAGGCAGCTCCGAGGAGTGATCAATTTTTGTTCCAGGGTGGTATCTGGAAGGCGTAAATTTGACCATATTTCGGACGTTTTGAGTGACCCAGAGTGGCCCACCTCCATACAGCTATCAGAATATCACTCTCTCACTCTGGCCCAACGTGCACGGTGGTGGGAGGAACCTGCATTTCTGGCCTCGCTATTTAGCCGAAATGCTGCACATCGCAATAGGCGCACACGACAGGACGAGCAGTTCCATATACCTCGCATCCGCACTGAAGCCGGTAGACGTCAGTTTTCCTACAGAGTCCCTCGTCTTTACAACAGTTTACCGACCGAACTGACTGGTCTGAGGCCTGTCTCATTTAAACGGAACTTGCGGGTGTACATGAAAGGCCGAAGTGTAAACTAACGTGTGGCAGCCATGCTTTGTCTGTGCTATTGTTTTCACATTACTAGTTTATGTCTATTTTGTGTTGATGCATAGTTTTGTGAGCCGTGCACCATTGTTTTATCCGGAATGTATCTGAGTATGAATGTCAACTCCCTGTTTCCCCATGTACCTACTGTTTTATGTCTCGTGGCGCCGGGCTAGGAATAGCCACAATGTGTGTGAATGGCCCGAAGTCGTTAAATACAATGACAACAGACGGACCTCGGAGACCAGGACGGACCTCCTGCAACAGACGGAGAGCAGGACGGACCTCCTGCTCTTCCTAGTCCGAAACCTCACTTGTCAGCGGGACCGTTTATGGACGCAAATAAGCTAGGAGTTGCGCCCTTAAACCGCAATTAACTAATATCATTTGTCATCGGATGCTAAGCCCACTGGCGACGCACTTGAATAAACAATCACAATGAGCGCCAGCAACACTGGTACCTCCTTCTTCAATACCCACCGACGCGTCACCTTCGTCATCATCACCATTGCCGTCTGTTTCAGCCCCCACTAAGCACCACGATGAGCACCAGCCGCACTGGGAAGAAGCGGCGCCGTCCGGCCTCGCGTTCCTCCCGTGCCGGCCTGCAGTTCCCTGTGGGTCGCATCCACCGCTACATGAAGACGGGAGAGATGAGGCTGAAGCGGGTGGCCGTGGGAGCGCCCGTCTACACCGCTGCTGTTATGGAGTACCTCAGTGGTGAGTGCGTTTGGTGAGGTGCCGTGGGTGTCTCGGCTGGTGACTCGTGGGGTGTCTCGGCTGGTGGGGTGAGTGGTGTCTCGGCTGGTGACTCGTGGGGTGTCTCGGCTGGTGGGGTGAGTGGTGTCTCGGCTGGTGACTCGTGGTCAGTGTTGAGGGTGTTATTGGAATACCTGAGTGGCGAGTGCTGGTGTGGACTGGACGGGGTGGTTTGGCGGTGAGCATTACTGGTGGATGGTCAGTATCTGGGTGATCTGTGTGTGTGTGTTGCCGTTGAGTGCTTTAGTGCCCAGTGTTGAGTCTGTTGACGTGGAGGATCTAATGGTGACTTTTAACAAGGAGGTCTTCGATGTTGGATGGTGCTGGTGAGTGTTTTGTTGATGAGCTCAGGTGGCAAGCCAGCGTACGGTGCGGTAGTAAACGGGCAAAAATTAACAGCAAATATGACAACGTGTTCATAACTAAATTGGTCCGGCCCTCAGTCGGGAGAGCGCTGGGCTTTTGACCTCACCCGGTGTGGCAGGCCGGGTTCGATTCGCTTCGACGCTCGCTGTTTGCCCCTGATTGGGATGGTCTGCGGCAGCGGTCGCACTGGTCAGGTGACATCAGAGGGCGGGGCGGACCGTGTCCAGGTATGTCGGCCACGTAACACTACACTTTTGCCTCTAAATTCTGCCACCTGCCAGGAATGGGAGGCCCCGCTCGAAAGCTTAGAAATCCTACCGCAAGATGTCGCTCAAGTCGGTCAGGCTGATCGAGCGGCGGCTCATGGCAGCGTTTTGCGTTGTTGACCCTTCTTTGGGCCCTGGTGGACTTTCTTTGGGCCCGATCGGTATGAAAGATGAAACGGCACCGTTTCCGACCATGCCGCGTCGATTGGTGAAGATCCTGAGTCGCTATCTCCGATAGGTTCTGAGTTGCAACGTGGCAGTTGCGTTTTCGGATCTTCTTTGGGCCCGATCGGTATGAAAGGCGAAACGGCACCCCTACAAGATCGTAACTTTCGAATGGTGAAATAATGCAGTCTCTAGCTTATGTAGTTGCTGAGTTTCCGCGTGGCAGTGAACGGTGGCAATTCAATATGTATACCCCGCACGCCGTTATCGGCCCGAACGACATGGCTGGCGGTAAAAATAACGCGGTGCCTCCGGTGGCCCGATCGGACGGTAGGGGCCCAGATCTGCCAACAAGCGCTGCTTGGCGCGGCTCCTGACCTCGGAAATCCGTCCATTCAAAAGGTTCGGACTAAATTTACAAAAATAAACGTAAAATCATCGTCTATTCATTGTACTTTATGTTCGTTGGGTATTTTCAATTTTCCATTGGCTATACTTCCTGGCGAAGAGAGCCTTGATTATTCATTAAAGTATTTTCTGTTTTCCACTGTATACTGTTGTTATCGTGGCCAGAAGCGGAAGGGTGACAAATGAACGTCGTCGCGTGGCGCTCATGCATGGAGCCGAGTTCTGAAGCGTCGCTGCGGGGGGAAGGTGTGACGAGGCCTGATCAATAACGGGGGGGGGGGGGGGGGTACTGCAGGTAATCTGAATTATGTATGGGATCGCTCGACAGACTGTGTAAAATACGCCGGAAGGCTCCATTTGGTTAGTTTGTTAGTTAGGTTTAGCGCCCGACGAATGGTTCGGTCTTTCTGTGCCCACTGGAAGCCGGATCCCTGATTAGGTACTTGGGGGAGGGGGGGGGGGGGGGTCTGCCTGACTGTCAGTGAAATCTTCTTAGATGAATTAGCACAAGCTAATGTTTTTATACAAAATGCAGTAATGTGCTGTTTTATTGATTGGATGACAACAGCTGAGAGAGCAAACCTGGCAGAGAAGACGAGTATGTTGATGTTCTGGCTCCCCTGGGCTACCAGTTGCTGCAGAAGACCCTTCTGACCAGCGCCTAGACGGGTTTGACACTGATGGCTGACCATGTGGGCTGTGGCCGATTGATATGACACTAGGAGCCGGCCTTACGATGTGTTTGGATGTGTATACCTGTGTTGCACGGCGGGCGGCTATCGAGTGTTGAATGTGTTTTTTTTTTTTTTTTTTTGTCTAACCGCCACCTATTAATAGGTGACCAGGAGTGCCCCCGCCCTCGATCCCAACGACGCACGACACCTTAAGTTAACACCAGAGAACAAAAGAGAAAATGTCGCGGCACTCCCAGCTAAGAAATGGAAACAAAATAAAAAAAAGCATATGAAGAGAGGTAGTTTGGGTGTTAGATGTGGTGATATAAAAGAAGGCGAAAAGTAGTCGTTGTTGAAAACAGCAATTGACTGACCCCCAACTACGTCCCAGGATATCATCCTCACTCATCCTCATCCAGGACAGGATGAGGATGGATTCATTAACTGTTAGTAAAGGGATATCAGTCATACAGGGCAGAGGACAGAGTCTGGTCAATTTTCAGGCGTTTCTTGCTGGTGCTTCGTGGACCCCACTCAACTAAGCATAGCTTGTTGCCGAGTAGGGACCCCGAAGCCAGCGACATTGAATGGGTGACCCTACCAGCTACCTATGATCTACTTATATGAAACTCATGAAAAGAAAACACATTTGACTAACTTGGACTATGTATATATATATGTATGATACCATCAACCATGTATGCACACATACTTGATGCCATCAATAATTATATATACTATTATGTTCTTGTACTATTATGTATACTATTATGTTGTTCTACAAATGTATTTGAGCAGTGGTCTAAGGGAATACAATGAAACTAGTGAAGATTCTGAAGGAAGTACTCCTTAGTGATTGTCTTCATTCGAAATTTAGATAAGTCATAAACATCATTACTCACATTCTACTCAGCCCGACACTGATTCTGCAGCAGGTAGGATTTCACATTTGACTTCAGTGTTGATAATTTCATATTATTTGCTAATTTACATGGCTGTTGTAGTGAGTTCCATGTCTCTGGAATGAAAAATCTTGCAGTGTGTTTACGGTATGTGTATCTAGTAAAGGGAATTTCAAACATATCCTGTGTTCTGGTTACATTTGGTACTCTTGACATTGAGGATGTCCCTTAATACAATTGGTTGTGATTTATTTATATTTTTATATGCAAATATAATGGATTTATATTTGACTATGCTATGCATAGTAAGTATTCCGATTTCTTTGAATTTGGATGTTACTGAGTCTCTAAAGTTTAACCCCATAATAGTTCTGGCTATACGTGTTCACTTGGAAGTTTCAGGCTTGAGTCGCTGCCGCACTCCCCCGATGGCAACACATGTATGTACGTTTCCCTGTGCCTAAAAGAATAAAGCATTAGTATGTTGAACCCTAAAAACGATAGTCACGGACCTGCTGTGTCTGTGTGTGACCATTGTTGACTCATACTTTGTGGCTGTGTCATGTGTGTGTCTGTTCGTCTATTTGCGCGTAGGTGCGCGTGTAAGTGCGCGTGGTGCGCGTGTGCGCGTGTGCGCGCGTGCGCGCAGTGCGCGCTGTGGGTGGTGCGCGTGTGCGCGTTGCGGTGGCGTCGCGGTGTCTCTGTGGCGCGTGCGTGTGCGCGTGTGTGTGCGCGTGTGTGTGCGCGTGTGTGTGCGCGTGTGTGTGCGCGTGTGTGCGAGTGTGTGTGCGCGTGTGTGTGCGCGTGTGTGTGCGCGTGTGTGTGCGCGTGTGCGCGTGTGCGCGTGTGGGCGTGGGCGTGTGCGTGTGTCTGTTTGCCTATTTGCCTGTGTGTGACTATGTAATATATGCATGCGTGTCCGTGTGATCCTGTACGTGGGTATGGCTGTGTGTGCGTGCTTGTGACCGGACTCGTCCATTTTGTTTATACAGCTGAACTGCTGGAGTTAGCCGGTACAGCTGAACTGCTGGAGTTAGCGCGTGCGCGTGCGCGTGCGCGTGCGCGTGCGCGTGCGCGTGCGCGTGCGCGTGCGCGTGCGCGTGCGCGTGTGCCTGTGCCTGTGCCTGTGCGTGGGCGTGGGCGTGTGCGTGTGTCTGTTTGCCTATTTGCCTGTGTGTGACTATGTAATATATACATGCGTGTCCGTGTGATCCTGTACGTGCGTATGGCTGTGTGTGCGTGCTTGTGACCGGACTCGTCCATTTTGTTTATACAGCTGAACTGCTGGAGTTAGCCGGTAACGCTGCGCGCGACAACAAGAAGAGCAGGATCACCCCACGGCATCTGCTGCTGGCCATCGCCAACGATGAAGAGCTGAATACGGTACGTTATGACACAGACAAAGTGACACAGTGACACTGACATTGACAATGACACACTGCCACTGCCACTGGCACACCGGCATCTGCTGCTGGCCATCGTTAATGACGACGAACTGCACACGGCGATGACGACGAACAGGGCGCCATACCTGACGTGACATGCGAGGTGCACTGAGTTTTATGCGTGTGTGGAAGTGTGAAAGTGCATGCTGAAGTGCTTTGTATTGTACCCTGTGTAACCTGCCAACATGACAAACAACTGTAAAAACCTCATTCGTGTGGATAGTTCATGTTTTAATACATACATACATACGGTACCGTATTATGACATTGATACACTGACACAGTGACACACTGCCACACTGACACACTGACGCTGACACAGTGACACACTGACACAGTGACACACTGCCACACTGATACTGCCACACTGACACACTGACCAGGGTTGTGCTTGACTCAGAGTCGGTGAGTCAAATTTGACTCAAAACTGACTCAACTCAACTTGAGTCAGAGTTGAGTCGCTTAAGAAAAATAAGGGCTCAACTTGAGTCAGTCACTTAAGAAAAATAGAGGGGTTGAGTTGAGTCAGAGTTGAGTCCCATGGATGTCGCTCGAGTCAAAGTTGAGTCGCCTGGATGCCGCTCAAGTCAATGTTGAGTCGACTCATCCTTTTACGAGTCAGTCACATCTGACGAGAAAAGCAAATCCTAGCAACTACATAATATAGGCGTCCAAACAATGTTATAGAGTGTGAGAGTGTGAGTTTGGGTGCTTTTTAAACCCACTTCATAATCATTAGTTGATAATAAATCAATTTTGTATTTGACAAACTTAAAGAGCACTTCACTACATCACTTACTCTGCTGACTGCTCCTTATCTTAAGTGAAGCAATACAATATGAAATACATACATAGACATGATAACTGCAGTATATATAACCTAATAATAACCATATCAACATGATTTACTGGGGGCTGTATACACAAGGGTGATTCCGGGAAACTAGTTGGGAGGGGGGGTCAGAAGACACAGGTAAAAGGGCATCGAGAAGTAGGCAATGGTGAAGGTTCAACTGATAAGGGGACGCATCAAAGTTATCATACCTGTAGCAGTAGTAGCAGTGGTAGAGAGCTACCTAAATGTAATATTGGATGTATAATGTTAAATGCACAGAGCATTAGATCAAAATTTGATGAGTTCAGATGCTATGTTGGTATTCAAAAACCGGATATTATTTGTGTAACAGAAACATGGGTTAGTGAGGAATTTTGTGATGATAGGCTACAGGACTTCGAACTACAAGGTTACAACATGTTTTCGTACTGCAGGAAATCACGGCAGGGTGGCGGGGTATTTGTATACGTCAACAGTTTATACGTTGCTACGAGAGTTGATGATCCATTAAAAGCGAAGGACGTAGAATCAATTTGGATAGACGTTAAAATTGGTGCAGGTAATAGGGACAACTTAAGAATAGGAGCATTCTACAGACCAGGTAATCTTTTGAGAGTGCCTCAAGTTGAAGCAGACCGAGTGATCTGCGAAGAAATTCGTAATAATTTTAAAACACATTGTCTGATTATGGGGGATTTCAATTTACGAGGGTATGAAGGCAGGGTAGAGACCAACGAGTGTATGATGTTTAGGCAACTTTTTGAAGAGGAACTTTTTATGCATCAGTTTGTCACTGAACCAACTAGATTATGTTCAATTCTTGACCTAGTCTTCTCTGACAACAGAGAACTAGTGAGTGATGTAACCATCGGTGAGGGACTCGGTAAAAGCGATCATAGTGTAGTAAACTTTAATATCTCATCTAATGTTAAGCTCAAAGATAATCTCCTTCTGGTTCCAAATTTTAATCAAGCAGACTTTGACAAATTGAGAAATGAACTTGCCCAGATCGATTGGAACAGTGGGTTTGAAAGATTAGATACATGTGAATCCTGGAATTATTTTAAGACTATATTGAAAGCAGTTCAGAGTAGACACATACCATTTAAGTATAAACGTAGTAGAAAAAACGATAGACCTCCCTGGCTTACACCAGAAGTTAGAAATGCCATCAAAACGAAAAGAGCTGCATTTAAGAAAATGAAGGGATCACCAATTGAGTCAAATAAGAGAAGTTACCAAAAAAGTAGGGACGAGATAAAGAGAAGAGTCAGGGCAGCAAAAAGAGCAAAGGAAATAGACTTGGCAAAGAACTGCATTGCCGACAGCAAGAGATTTTTTAGTTTTTACAAAATGAATAACGTTTCAAAAAGTATTGGTCCACTTAAAGTAAATGATATGTTGGTAAGTAAAGATAACGAAATGGTGGAATTGTTGAGTAATCAGTTCAGTTCCGTTTTTACAATCGAAGACCAAAGTGGTATCGCATTACTTCATCCTCCGCCAGTAACGGAGGATACTTTGGGAGAGCTGGGCAATATAAGTAGTGATTTAGTTAGTGCATATTTAAAAAAGATAAAACCTAATAAGGCGGAGGGACCAGATACTATATATGCAAGGGTTTTAAAAGAATGTGGAAGAGAGATATCTGTTCCATTGGCTATAATATTTTCCAGATCACTAAAAGAAACAAATATTCCACTTGACTGGAAGAGTGCAAACGTAGTTCCTATATTTAAAAAGGGGGATAAAAGTAAGGTAGAAAATTATAGACCTGTCAGTCTTACCTCCTTAGTTTGCAAAGTACTGGAATCAATCATTAAAGATAAAATAGTAGAATATTTGGATGAATATAAAATCATTAGGGAAAATCAGCATGGCTTCAGGAAGGGTTATTCGTGCTTGACCAACCTTCTGCAGTTTTTGGATGTGGCAACCAATAGTTTTGATAGGGGTGAACAGCTTGATGTAGCGTATCTTGATTTTAGTAAAGCTTTTGATAAGGTTCCCCATAAAAGATTAGGATTACAACTGAAAAGCCACGGAATAAGCGGCAAGGCGCTTGATTGGATCGAGTTTTGGCTCTCAGGACGGCGGCAAAGAGTTTTACTAAATGGGGTCAAATCTGAATGGAGAGATGTGCGTAGTGGGGTGCCTCAAGGCTCAGTTTTAGGCCCATTGTTATTTTTAATATTCATTAATACAATCGAGAATGGTGTAGACAGTAAAGTGTTAAAATTTGCTGACGATCTTAAAGTTTTCAGGGTTATTAGGAGAGATAACGACCAGGATCTTTTCCAGTCGGATCTGGATAGGTTGGTTGAATGGTCAGAAACATGGCAAATGGAATTTAATATTAACAAATGTAAAGTTATGCATGTAGGCCGAGTAAAAAGAACTTCATACAAAATGGGGGGACAGGAGATGTCACAGACGGTAATGGAAAGGGACCTAGGGGTAATAGTTAACAGTAAGCTGTCTGCATCTGACCAGGTAACCAAAGCTAGAAAACAGGCGCTAAGGATGCTTGGTGCCATTTACAGGAATGTTTCTTATAAAAGTGCTGAGGTGATAACTAAACTGTATTGTGCATTTGTTAGACCACATTTAGAGTACTGTGTTCAAGCTTGGTCTCCAACGTATGAGAAAGATTGTTGGTTACTAGAAAGGGTACAAAAACGGGCAACGAAAATGGTTAACGGTATTAGTAATTTAGAATATGAGGATAGGCTTAAAACATTGGATATGTTCTCACTTAAATACAGAAGATTGAGGGGGGATCTCATTGAAGTTTTTAAGTTTGTAAATGGTCAACAGATTGGGTATTTAAAGAACTTGTTTGATTTTGATAGAGAGAAAAGAGGGCGATGCCATCAGTATAAACTTATTGTTAAACAAAGCAGGACTAGATTAAGACAGTCGTTTTTCAGTAGAAGGGCTGTGAGCCATTGGAACAATTTACCAGGTGATGTAATCAGTGCAGCCACATTAGTTTCTTTCAAAGCTGGGCTCGACAAATATTTTGCGGGAAAGGGTTTTGTTTATAAATATTCCTGGGATTAGTCTTAGTTATAGTGATACACATATGCGAATATACATAAGAACATAACAAATTGAAATAGGTTGCTTACAAGAAAGGGATTATTTTGAGAAGGAAGATTGTGTATGTGTGGGACTAGTGTAATTACAACGTTTGTATGGATTGAATGTCTTGTGAATGTAGATTGCTAAATTCTGAGGTTCGTGTGTGCAGGACGATGTATATGTACTGGATGTTAAATTCTGAAAATGGTTAGTGTGTATTACATGATATGGTGCCCTGCGAGGCAATGTATGTGGCCGTTCATGTCCGTTGTCACATGTGTGCCGTTCACGTCCATGTGTGCCGTACAACCCAGGACGGGCCCATGAGGCTCTTTGTTGTACTGACAATTTATGTCTTTATTTATGTCTTTATGATTTACACTGTATCACATAGCATCAAAATAATTACCAATTTAAACCAATAATTAAAGCCAACTAATGATATTGCAGGTGGATGCAGGTGGATGCAGTAGATATTTAGGATAATGTAATATTCATGTGACTTCATCCAGTGTAAATCAAAATAAAAGTATTTACATATACAGTCAAGGGCGGATTCAGGATATTTTAGGAGAGGTGGTGGCAGGCCAATCTAGGGGCGCCTTCCAAAGAAAGGGCGCCGTCACTGACCGAAAGGGCGCCGTCACTGGCCGGAAGGGCGCCGTCACTGGCCGGAAGGGCGCCGTCACTGGCCGAAAGGGCGCCGTCACTGGCCGAAAGGGCGCCGTCAATGGCCGAAAGGGCGCCGCCAATGGCCGTAAGGGCGCCGTCACTGGCCGGAAGGGCGCCTCGGGTCAAAAGGACCAGGTCATGACCTGTACGACCTGATACTCGGTAAGTTACTTTCAACAGGGCGTCCAAGCGGTTCATAGGGACGCTGTGTGCCCACGGGCTGTCCATCGCTGGGCGCCGCTAGGCGCCCGGCGACAGACAGCCCGTGGGGCGCCCTTCTGGCGGGGGGGGGGGGGGGGGGGGCGAGGCGACCGCTGCGGCCACCCCCTGGATCCGCCCCTGTATACAGTCAACATATACAGTCAAATACTTACATTTGAATCAAAGTCGTGAAGTCCGTTGCACATGAGTCAAAAATGAGTCGACTCAAGAAACATTCACATGAGTCAGAGTTGAGTCAGGGGTAAAAGCAAATGAGTCAAAGTTGAGTCGACTCAAAAAAAATTATTCCCCGCTTGAGTCAGAGTTGAGTCAGGGGCAACAGCAAATGAGTCAAATTTGAGTCGACTCAAAACAACAAATTCCTCCCTCTTGAGTCAGAGTTGAGTCAGAGTCCGTTCGAAAATGAGTCGAAGTCGAGTCAGTCTAAAAAATCTGAGTCGAGCACAACCCTGACACTGACACACTGACACAGTGACACACTGCCACACTGCCACACTGACACACTGACGCTGACACAGTGACACACTGCCACACTGCCACTGACACACTGACACACTGACACACTGACACACCGACACAGTGACACACTGATACAGTGACAC
This sequence comes from Chirona hameri, assembly GCA_036785665.1. NCBI lineage: Eukaryota > Metazoa > Arthropoda > Thecostraca > Balanomorpha > Balanidae > Chirona > Chirona hameri. Next base: position 55,333 of record JAXIVJ010004989.1, read on the forward strand.
ACTGACACAGTGACACACTGACACAGTGACACACTGACACAGTGACACACTGACACTGCCACTGCCACTGACATACTGACACACTGACACACTGACACACTGACACACTGACACACTGACACACTGACACACTGACACACTGACACACCGACACACTGATACACTGACACAGTGACACACTGACAGTGACACACTGACACACTGACAGTGACACTGACACTGACACACCGACACACTGACACACTGACACACTGACACTGGTTCACCGACACACTGACACACTGGTGCACCGACACACTGACACACTGACACTGACACACTGACACTGACACAGTGGCACACTGACACTGACATACTGATACACTGACACTGACACACTGGTGCACCGACACACTGACAATGACATACTGACACATTGACATATTGACACACTGACACACTGCCACACTGACATATTGACACACTGACATATTGAGACACTGACATATTGACACACTGACACACTGGCATATTGACACACTGACACACTGACGCTGACACACTGACGCTGACACAGTGACACACTGCCACACTGCCACACTGACACATTGACACATTGACACACTGACACACTGATACACTGACACACTGACACACTGACACACTGACACACTGACACATTGACACACTGACACACTGACATTGACACACTGACACAGTGACACTGACACTGACATACTGATACACTGACACTGACACACTGGTGCACTGACACACTGACAAACTGGTGCACCGACACACTGACACACTGACAATGACACACTGACACACTGACATATTGACACACTGACACACTGGCATATTGCCACACTGACACACTGACATATTGACATACTGACACACTGACATATTGACACACTGACACACTGACACACTGACACACTGACACACTGACACACTGACACACTGACATACTGATACACTGGTGCACCGACACACTGACACAGTGACACACTGACATATTGACACACAGACACACTGCCATATTGACACACTGACACACTGACACTGGTTCACCGACACACTGCCACACTGACACACTGGTGCACCGACACACTGCCACACTGACACTGACACACTGACACTGACACACTGACACTGACACACTGGCACTGACACTGACACACTGACACAGTGACACACTGACACACTGACACTGACATACTGATACACTGACACTGACACACTGGTGCACCGACACACTGACACACTGACACACTGGTGCACCGACACACTGACACATTGACAATGACACACTGACACACTGACATATTGACACACTGACACACTGGCACACTGACATATTGACACTGACATATTGACACACTGCCACACTGGCATATTGACACACTGACACAGTGACACTGTCACACTGACACACTGACGCTGACACAGTGACACACTGACACAGTGACACATTGACACTGACACACTGCCACATTGACACAGTGACACACTGCCACAGTGACACACTGCCACAGTGACATACTGACACACCGACACACTGACACACTGACATATTGACACACTGACACACTGACACTGACACAGTGACACTGACACTGACATACTGATACACTGACACTGACAAACTGGTGCACCGACACACTGACACACTGACAATGACACACTGACACAGACACACTGACACACTGACATATTGGCACACTGACACACTGACATATTGACACACTGTCATATTGACACACTGACACAGTGCCACACTGACACTGACACACTGACACACTGGTGCACCGACACACTGACACACTGACACACTGACACACTGGTGCACCGACACACTGCCACACTGACACTGGCATACTGACACACTGACACACTGACGCACTGACACACTGACACGCCGACATCTGCTGCTTGCCATCGACAACAATGCAGAGCTGCATACGGTACGGAGCTGACACACTGACACCGACACATCGACACTGACACCCGACACACCGGCACTGAAACTGACACAGGGTCCTAGGATTGCTTTGGAGCTAGGGTGCAGAGTGGAAAATTCTGGCTAAAAATAAGTATAAAGAGTGGAAAATTCAACCAAAAAGCATGTACTCGGCTTTATCAATATCCAATTAACCGCTCACTAGATTTAGTTGTTAGACCTATACCTATGCTAATTCTTACCCGTCTTTCCCTACCCAGGCTGTCCCCATCATTACATCCATAAATCATTATCAGGGTTCCAACTTCCAATTATCCAATACATTTTAAAATAAGGAGTGCAAAATTCACAGTAAAACTCAGGAAAAAGAGTGGAAAAATAGTATCCATAAGGTGTCGTTTTCCACCAAAATTTCACAATGCTGGGACACTGCACTGACACTGGCACTGGCACTGGCACTGGCACTGACACCGACACTGAGACACCGACACTGAGACACCGACACTGACACCGGCACTGACACTGACGCCGACACACCGACAATGACACTGACACACTGAAAAAGACACACTGACACTGACACTGACACTGCCACTGACACACTGACACTGATACACTGACACTGACACACTGACACTGACACACTGACACTGACACACTGCCACTGACACACTGACACTGACACACTGACACTGACACACTGACACTGACACACTGACACTGACACTGACACACTGACACAGACAGACACACTGACACACTGACATACTGACACTGACACACTGACATACTGACACACTGACACTGACACACTGACACTGACACACTGACACTGACACACTGACACTGACACACGGACACTGACACACTGACACACTGACACACTGCTGTTGGCATTGTTGATATGGGCCATTGTGCCGTGTTCTTTTGCGTGAGTGTTGGATCCTCGAAAACTGTGTATGGAGCCTCAGGCTATGGAGCTGCTGCTGACGTCACAATGACGTCTGCATGCCGCCGTATTGTGTTATGTACCGCGCTTCGTGTGACGCGGTACAGTTCAACGCCCTGAAGCATGACGTCACACTTTCCCCCAAAGCTTCCCATCTCCCTGTCGCTGACTGGGGAACGGGCGGTCCTCACAATCCTCATGTCGCGAAGAACACGGCCACGGTATACTGACACACTTATGTGGTCAATCGCTGTTATTTATCATTTGTATGAACTATACACTATGGACTGGCAGCTGGCTACAGTGACTACAATGACTACAGTGACTACAGTGGCTACAGTGGCTACAGTGGCTACAGTGGCTACAGTGACTACAGTGACTACAGTGGCTACAGTGGCTACAGTGGCTACAGTGGCTACAGTGACTACAGTGACTACAGTGACTACAGTGGCTACAGTGGCTACAGTGACTACAGTGACTACAGTGACTACAGTGACTACAGTGACTACAGTGACTACAGTGACTACAGTGGCTACAGTGACTACAGTGGCTACAGTGACTACAGTGGCTACAGTGACTACAGTGGCTACAGTGGCTACAGTGACTACAGTGACTACAGTGACTACAGTGACTACAGTGACTACAGTGGCTACAGTGGCTACAGTTACTACAGTGACTACCGTCGGTGGAATGAATGGTCAGCCAGTATCATTAATAAAACTGCTGGTAGTTGCTAAAACGTTTATAAATTTTGCGCATTTTGTCACCTCGCGTTGATCACGGGTTGTCCTCGGAGCAATTTAAATGTGATTTGTGTACGTTTGTAGCAGATTTGTCTAATGTGTCTTCCTTTCCTTCCATCTGCACTTGTTACGTGTGTTTGTGTTGTTACGTGTGTGTGTGTGTGGCATGCCCCTGCATTGTGCACTGCACTCTGTTGTGTATGCCTGTGCTACAGTTGTGCGTCGCTGCCTGCACGGTTTGTAGTATGCACTAAGGCGTTACAGCTGAGCGTGGCTGTGTTTCAGTTTTTGCGCGGTGTGACGATACCTCAGGGAGGCGTGCTGCCCAGGGTACACCCGGTTCTGCTGATGAAGAAAGGAGATCACAACGGTCAGTGCCGGGTACACACGGGGTACACACGGGGTACACACGGGGTACACACGGGGTACACACGGGGTACACACGGGGTACACACGGGGTACACACGGGGTACACACGGGGTACACACGGGGTACACACGGGGTACACACGGGGTACACACGGGGTACACACGGGGTACACACGGGGTACACACGGGGTACACACGGGGTACACACGGGGTACACACGGGGTACACACGGGGTACACACGGGGTACACACGGGGTACACACGGGGTACACACGGGGTACACACGGGGTACACACGGGGTACACACGGGGTACACACGGGGTACACACGGGGTACACACGGGGTACATACGGGGTACACACGGGGTACACACGGGGTACACACGGGGTACACACGGGGTACACACGGGGTACACACGGGGTACACACGGGGTACACACGGGGTACACACGGGGTACACACGGGGTACACACGGGGTACACACGGGGTACACACGGGGTACACACGGGGTACACACGGGGTACACACGGGGTACACACGGGGTACACACGGGGTACACACGGGCGGGGTACACACGGGGTACACACGGGGTACACACGGGGTACACACGGGGTACACACGGGGTACACACGGGGTACACACGGGGTACACACGGGGTACACACGGGGTACACACGGGGTACACACGGGGTACACACGGGGTACACACGGGGTACACATATTGGCTATCTGCTGTGGTGTACACTGACCTTGACTCGTAGCACATGACCCGCTGACCTTGACCTGTGCCCCCCGGCAGCGGCGGCGGCGACAGCGGTGCCTCCGCAGTACGCCAAGGCTCCCCTGGCCACGGCAGCGCAGAAGAAGGTTGGTGTGGTGGCTCCCACCCCACGGCCCAAGAAAGGTTAGTTCGAAGGGCTGAGAGGCCACTTACTTCTGCGAGGGAGGCCTCGGCAGGAAACTACTGTATGCTGCCTGCCATATTGCCGTTTAATCGAACAGAACATCAGATGAATGGGAAAGTTGCAGAGGGTAGAGGAGAGGTGGCAGACGCCTAAGTGTGTCTCTGTGTACGTGTGCGTCACGTGCAGTACGTCGGCGATGACTCTGAAGTGTCCGGTATCGTATGCCACCACATGGGATATATTGGAGATGGAAGATCATGATCGGATGTGAATGACACTGCTTGGTTGAGTTTAGTTTATTCGCCAAATGACCAACAGAGAGAACAGAAAGACTTGACAAAGTCGGCGGTTGAAATACGGTATCGCGGCATATTCAGAGGGTTCCTGTCCGTGCTGACTTGAATAGCTTAGCGTTTATGTGCCGCCGATTGTCGGCTGGCTGGTGTCTCGCGTGTGAGGATGTTCAGCTGGTGGGTTCATTCTGTCAGGAATGGCTGACACTGTGCTGTCCTCTGTATCCGAAACATTGACACGACTCTCGTGCCACAGCGGCCGGGAAGCGAGCCAAGGCTAACGCCAACCTGGAGCCACTCTGTAAGAAGAGACTCTTCCTCGGACAAACGGTAAGCCTCTGGATGTGATGATAATGGTTCTGGCAGCTGTTTGGTTACGTTTAGCTCGCTGTGATCATGTCGTAGATGTCTTTTTAGTAAGCGGTGACAATGATTCTTGCCGCTGAAATTATTAGTACAGTATTTTCCGTACCACTGTGTGTAGGTGTGTGCCGGTAGTAATACAAATGGTTAACCATGGGCTATAACTATAACTGTATGTAACTACAGTAATTATCTATGATATGGGTAATTTCATGGGCCACATATGAGTCCTCAATCCGAGCAAGGAGTTTATCATTAATGCCAGGTTGTGTGAAGGGTTAAAGGGACATTGCCACCTCGCAGGCCAATATGGAGTTTTTGGTGTGTATCGGTCGATTAAGCGTGTCCGATTTCACTTGCAAAATTTGGTTCCCGAAACTCCCCCATTAGATTATAAAAAAAAAACATTTGCACCACTCATGCTTGCCAAGCATTCGTAAAATTGGAGTCGCCACACCACTATTTATAATCACTTCTTTGCGGACTGTTATTTTCTTTTAATGTTGAAAACTCAACATCACCATTCCGTCAGTGCACTTTAAAATAAAAAAGCGTATGCAGTTAATTATATTTTCAACAGCCTTAGCCTCTTTCATAATAAAACAGCAAGAATTGCTATGGCTCGACTTTGGAACCGCAGGAGTTATGTGACCTATACCTTATAACACAGATAGACTTTTCAAGGTCAAGTCTCGGCGAATTCGTACGATTCGGCTTTGGGCGGGCGCCAATACCACAGCCAAACTGGATGAGAGCGGCCATCATGAATCTAGCACTGAGCACAGCTGGGACCAACGTTTGGGAGTCCGAAATAAATATAAAATGTTTTGCCGATACACTGCTTTAGGTGCTGCAGGAGCAAGTTTGAGCTTGAGCATACATGATTGTTGATCCCCACCATTCATTTAAGTTGCTTTTTAGAAATCCTACGGAGGTGGCAATATCCCTTTAAATGGAAAACGAGTCTGTTCCAGCGCCCTCAACCTGATGAGGTTGAGGCTCAATTTTCTCTACCAGTCGTTCCCGCGCCTCAACTGAAGTCGGTTGAGCCTCCACTAATCTCAACCGGTTGAGCAAAAAAAACTCCCACATGTTTTTCGTGAATATCTCGAAAACGAAGCGGAGCAGGGCGATGTTTTTTTTTTGCGTGACGTTAACGCCAACTCAATAGCGGATCGTTTGACGCCAAAAAATCAAAATCGGTCGATACATTTTTGAGTTATATGGATTTTCAGTCCAAGATGACGGCCAGAATCACGGTCGGCAAATCGATATCTTCGGAACCAACAGTCGGATCGGGATGATTCAAACGCCATTCGGTAGACAATGTCAATGTTCATCCTCGGAAACATCTTTGGACACATTGCTGGTGACCTGTGACGTCACAGAGATCAAATTCCACAAATTGTGACATTTGGCCAGATTTGACTTTCGTGAACTCGTTTGACCTTAAAGATATTGACCGAAGGTCAAGCAAATTTCACAAAATGTAGATCATCAAAGCACCTACCTACCCTGTAAGTTTCATCTTTCGAGCTCTCATACTTTCGGAGATCTTAGGGGGGGGGGGCACTAAAGTGCCCCCTCCCCCCTCCACTGCGTGTTAGTGGCATACCCCTCTCCACTGCGCGTGTTAACATTAAGTGACGACGGTTCTGGCGCACTGTCGCACATTAGTGGCGCGCTGTCCATGCTGTTTACATTGAAAATCTCCACTGTCCGTGCCCGTGCTCCGCTCCACTGCACCTCCAATGGTCACAATATCCATTCTACCATCACCGTTTACCGTCTAACCTACCCCCCGGCCGTCCACAGCTGCACGTGGTAAAGGGTGACATCGCTGCTGCCAGCGTGCAGGCGTTGGTGCACCCCACGGGCGCCAAGTTCCCCCTGGCCGGCCAGGTGGGGGCGGCGCTGGAGGCCGTGGAGGGACCCAAACTGAGGAAAGTGCTGGAGGAGCTGCACAATAGTCACGGTCCCCTGGCGCCCTGCGGAGGTATGTGGCATTGAGGGTCAGAGGTGCGGGAGGGGAGGAGAGAGAAACTGAAGTTGGTGGCTGGACGATCGGCTTGGCGGCTCTGTACGGGAGGGGTGGAGAGAGAAACTGAAGTTGGTGGCTGCAGGATCGGCTTGGCGGCTCTGTACGGGAGGGGTGGAGAGAGAAACTGAAGTTGGTGGCTGCTGAGGCAGGATCGGCTTGGCGGCGATAAAAGCAGTTATTGTTGTATCAGATTTGGGATATTTTTACATTTATATATTATTTGTTGACATTGTTGACACGGTATGACGTTTTGTTTGTTTGTACTTGACATAAAATGTTAAATGTGCATCCAAGAGTCAGAAAGCATTGAGCTCCCTTTGTGGCCCATTGGTTCCAAAGTATGCATAAGCATTTTCACAAAATTGTGTTGTTTGATTTATTTTCCAGATACTTCATATCTGTCAGTGATTGCAGCTATCTTGACAATGATTCCCCATATAATTTGAATGATTCCACCCATATCATTCAGCTTATATGGCTTTCGTTGATGTTCCAATCCAGCCATGTTTCAGACATCACTGACCAGTCACGTGTCTTGTGTATTTCAGCCACGCTTTCTCCGACCAGTCACGTGACCTGTTGTGTATTTCAGCTACGCCTTCACTGACTAGTCACGTGACCAGTCAGTGTCCTAGCATTTGCAAATTTGGGTGGAAAACGATACCCTATGGATACTATTTCCCACTCTTTTTTCCTGAGTTTTACTGTGAATTTTCCACTCCTTATTTTAAAATGTATTGGATAATTGGAACCCTGATAGTGATTTATGGATGTAATGATGGGGACATCCTGTGCAGGGAAATAATTGGCGTAGTTACCTGATAACGTTTCTAGTAAGCAGGTAATTGAATATTGATCAAGCCGAGTACATACGTTTTTTTTTTAATTTTCCACTCTTTATGCTTATTTTTAGCCTGAATTTTCCACTCCGCACCCCAGCTTCAAAGCAATCCTAGGACCCTGCGTGACCTGTTGTGTATTTCAGCCACGCCTTCACTGACTAGTCACGTGACCTGTTGTGTATTTCAGCCACGCCTTCACTGACTAGTCACGTGACCTGTTGTGTATTTCAGCTACGCTTTCTCCGACCAGTCACGTGACCTGTTGTGTATTTCAGCTACGCTTTCTCCGACCAGTCACGTGACCTGTTGTGTATTTCAGCTACGCTTTCTCCGACCCGTCACGTGACCTGTTGTGTATTTCAGCCACGCTTTCTCCGACCAGTCACGTGACCTGTTGTGTATTTCAGCCACGCTTTCTCCGACCAGTCACGTGCCGGCGCAATATATCATCCATGTGAACGGACCCACACACTGTGAGTGGCCGGTGCGGCGGACGCGTGCGGGCGCGTGCGTGCACTTCTATGTGGTGCGCGTTCCATTGGTCAGAGCAATCCGACACCTAGAGAGGGGGGGGGGGGGGGGAGGGGGGGGGGGGCAGGGAAGTGGAAAGCCAGCTTCAGTTGCAGTATTGGTGCTGTGATTTCCCTCCTTCATTCATCCCGATGTTCATGTTCCTTGTGATCTTTGCAGCAGCAATAAGAGTTGTGACAGGACGGGTGTTTTGCGGATTTGTCGAGCAATGTCCGTTTTGTCTCGTTATTTTGATTTCTCCAGTGAGAAAACCAGAGACTCCAGAAACGACACGTGTGAGTGAGACGACACGTGTGAGTGACACGACACGTGTGAGTGAGACGACACGTGTGAGTGAGACATGTGTGAGTGAGACGACACGTGTGAGTGACACGACACGTGTGAGTGAGACGACACGTGTGAGTGAGACATGTGTGAGTGAGACGAGACGTGTGTGTGAGACGACACGTGTGTGTGTGAGACGACACGTGTGAGTGAGACGACACGTGTGAGTGAGACATGTGTGAGTGAGACGATACGTGTGAGTGAGACATGTGTGAGTGAGACGACACGTGTGAGTGAGACGACACGTGTGAGTGAGACGACACGTGTGAGTGAGACGACACGTGTGAGTGAGACATGTGGTTGTGAGACGACACGTGTGAGTGAGACACGTGTGAGTGAGACAATACGTGTGAGTGATACGATACGTGTGAGTGAGACATGTGTGAGTGAGACGACACGTGTGAGTGAGACGACACGTGTGAGTGAGACGACACGTGTGAGTGAGACGACACGTGTGAGTGAGACGACACGTGTGAGTGAGACGACACGTGTGAGTGAGACGACACGTGTGAGTGGACCGTGTCCAGGTATGCCGGGCACGTAACACTTTCGCTTCTAAATTCTGCCGGACGCCAGAAATTGTTTGATCGGGTGGTGGGGTCAGGGCCTGCGCAACAAGCTATGCTTAGCGCAGGGCCTGACCTAAGAAGGAAAGAAAACGTGACCACCTTGTGCTTTTGCGCGGATCCCAATTGTCTGTTGTAATTTATGTATCTTCCGTTAAACAAAATAGACTGAAACCTTGACGTGGTTTTGACTCGTCCCCCCTCCCCCCCTCTCCAGCTGACACCAACGTAGCGGACAAGCTGGCTAAGTCTGTGAAGAACTGCCTGGCAGTGGCCGACCAGAAGAACCTGGCCTCCATCGCTCTGCCCTCCATAGGCAGCGGACGGTAAGAGATAGGGGCAGATATGTTTGCAGAACAGTTTGTTCTTGTTAACCCGCGCCCCGCTGGGTCTCCAGCCGAACGCGCCCCGCTGGGTCTCCAGCCGAACGCGCCCCGCTGGGAGGGTAAATTTTACGCCCCCCCCCCCTAGTATCTTCCGAACCAATGACCGCAGCGGGACGCGCAAGGCGGCGATCGAAATCTCTCAAGGAGACGAAATAATGCATATCCGAAATTCTTAAAATAAGGACACATGTCAGGTCACGGTCTGGTTAAGTGTCAAAATTTAAGTATTTGGGTTTTTGGGCTATACTTTCCATCCAAAGTCTTATATTGCAACTATTATCTCACAAAGTGCTCCCTATTGCATAATGCATCTCCTGCATAAGTAAAAGTGAAATTGTAAGCAAAGGTCAAGGTCAGGTCACAAAAGGTCAGGTCTACGAAAGCCATTCAACGCATGTTGTATGGGTTATTTTACACGTATAATTCGATAGCAGCAGCCATTTTCACAACCTGGCCCCATATCATGGCCCTCAGGTCAAGGTCAGGTCACAATAATGACAAAATTTGAAATTGATTAACCTAAATAAAAAGGCATGTTTCTAGACCAGCTTTGTCTCAGAAATACAGCGGTGGTATTTATTTGTCTGTATCTGGTCAATAACAGCCAAAAAACGTAACTTAAAAAAATGACGTCATGACTTACTTACACTTAGGGAGCCATAAGTCAGTCAAAAATAGTGATATTGCTTTGCAATTTGGTTTGAGTATCGTCCATACTTGGTTCTCTAACATATATTCCGTTTTTTTATGCAAAAATTTCCAAAAAAAGAGCTTTTTTATTTTGAGTGGTCAAAAACACAAATTTCGCAAATCCGAGATAGCCATTTTGAAGAAAATGTGATTTCCTTTCTTTTTACGCTTTTTATTTGCAATTTGCATCAAAACTCGATTTTCTACGCATTTTCAAACATTTATCGTTTTTCCACCAAAAATGGCACGATATGACTTCATTAAAACGTCATTCTCTTCCAAAGTACTACCTCAATTTCAGTGAAATTTTGTGAGAAGACTTAGAATTGATGCAGCATAAGATACTGAAAGTTTGACGTATCGCTCATAGTTTTCTAGTTATTGAGAAAATCAGGGGGGTACAATTACCCCCCCCCCCCCTAGCGGGGCGCGTTTCAAAGGGAAATATTCACCTTTTGATCTATTTTTCTGCATTAGCTTATGCAACATGTATGGTATTAAATTGATTGAGTCTCAATTTAAAAATGAAATCACAACTTGTTTATTTCAATTGGGGGGGAGTACACATATTTATTTCGGAGTTCCTGATCGGTGTTCTCACTTCACTATGGGGAGTGCGACATATCTGGCGCTTTGTTTCAATATGTTCAACATTGAATACCTGTCGTTGAATTACTTCTCAACAAATCGCATACACGAAAGAAAATCTGATCTGTACGTCGTCGTCGGGGGCCAAGGCAATCCGCTGAATGTATCACAGTTTTCTGAAAGTTTATTTTTTTTATTATGGAAAAACGGTTCAGATAAATGTGTCATATGTGCATTGTGATGTATTGAATACCTGTATGTTGAAAATGCATGGGGAAAACATTTAAATTCATTTTTTTCTTTTCAAAATGAGTCTAGAACACTAAATAGGTCGCCGTCCGGGGACAAACTAAACTGCCGATTGCAATGCACTTTTTCAAATGATTGTTGATTGTTCATAAAAGTTTGGTACATATTCCCAAAAGACAGAGTGCAGGAAACATATTACATAAATAACAATGTATACTGTGTAAGGAGGCTAGGTTTAGCTCGGACAGTGAATTCGTTACCGAGTACTTGCTGGGTACCGACCGTTATAAGCGTGGAACGCTTATCAACTTTAACTTGAAATAACTTCGGCTAGGGACATTTTTATGCAAAATGTGATTTGATTTGATTGTTGAATGCTTCTTTCCATTTTAAGTGCCAACTCCATGTTTGTGTGGGAAAAAGTCATTATTTCCCTTTAACAGTTACAAAATGATGCCTATGCATTTGTTCCTTATTACTGGCAATTGCATTGCTTGTAATGAATTGGAAGCAAATCTGAGACATATTTTTTGGTTGCAAGAATTTACATTTATTTTTTGTTTTGTTTGATAGTTATTTTGGAGCCTGGAGGAAATGCAAATTATGTTAAAATAAGTCCAAATTTGCCCAAAGACAGAGGCAACACAGGCCTCAACCTTGTATTAAAAAGAACAGCATAACAATTCAAATTACAATACATTTTACTCACACCATTCATTGTTTCCTACTTAGGACACTGAAAAGCTTACATTGCAATATGTACTTTTTAGGGCCGTGTATTGGCCCAGCTTTTGCACACAAAAAAAAACTGCGTTGATTGACGATATTATCCGTAGAAGGAAAGGTGCAATCGTCATCTGTTGATTTTGGCTCGTTGTGGGACCTCCCGAGCCCGAGCGTCAGCCCTCTGGTATCTCAGTTGGTAGAGCGGTGGACTGTATTGGTTCACGTCAGATATCTATAGGTCGCTGGTCCGAATCCGGCACGCGTCTTTTTCATACCGTTTGTCTACTTTATGGTCCTGTTTTCTCTTTTACCCCATCGGTAGTAGTATCCCCAAATGTGTCGATTTGGGTGGGAAATGACGCCCAAATTTGAATTATTTTCCACTCTCACCCCCCATTTTAGGAGTGAATTTTCCACTCTCAAATTATGAATTGTGATGTTGATTCTGACATAAATATTGACTAAAAGTAGGTACATGATTTCAACGAAAACTACTGCTTTTCATATTCAAAACAAATCAATATTGTACCATTTTCTACATAATTTTCCACTCTCGTGGTCTTTTTTGTCTCAAGTTTTCCACTGACACCCAAGCAAAAATTTAATTTTGGGACACTGATCGGTCGACCATGTGACGCGTTGTCATTGACTACTGAAGTTATTTATCCTGCTCTTATATCGTTTAGACGCCGCAGGGTCGCTAACCCTTCATGGGCGCAAATTGACCATGCAGTCGTCGCGCCCTTAAGCCCCAACAAACAACAACAACAACCCTGCCGTCGTGTCAGTCTCGTGTCGCTAACCCTGCCGTCGCCCACAGCGGAGGTTTGGAGAAGTCCGACGCAGCTCGCATCATCCTGAAAGCAATCCACGACTACTTCGTGAACGTGATGCAGTCCTCGCTGAAGGACGTCTACTTCGTGCTGTACGACGACGAGAGCCTGAACGTCTACAAGGACGAGTTGGCCAAGCTGGACGCCTAGTGGGAGACGGTGGTGGGGAAACTGAAGACTGGAGGTGGGAAGAATTTGAAGGCGGTGAAAGGATTGCTTGGCAGGTTGGTATCAGTTCGTTTATAGGACTGGTGAAGTAGGACGCCTGGTGGGCGATGGCGGGAGACTGAAGAGGGGGGTTTGAAGTCATTGAAATAATGACTCTGAAGTCGTTGAAATGCTTGGAGTCGTTAAAGGTTTCCAGTCATAAAATATGCCTTTCTGATGTTGCGTTACAGTCATGTATTATAATGACTGACTGCAACAATAGATTTATGTTAAAAGTGCTTCAACAAAACTGAATTCAATTCACCCTTTATCCACGTGCTTTGGTATACACACGTACTCCTGTACGAAAACTCGAAGCACCCTCGCCACACGCCTTTACGCAATCACACACACCACCCATCATACACATTTATATTGTCCGATGGAGCAGGGTTTTCTTCGATATTGACACTAGGCGGAACAGGTGAGACAGCAGTAAGAGGTGAAATGGCCGGGCGGGTTGGCCGCAGAGAAATGGAGAAGACTGGGGGAGTGGGGGCTGCAGTGGACTGTTCAACTTGGGAGAGGAACTAGCGAAGCGTTGTGCGTGCTCATCACACTGTTGCACTGCCTTATCCTGGAGCGGATGTCGCATCTAGTAAGGTGTGGTTACGAAGCATCGGAAATTGGAATTTGTTAACAGTGATTGGTCTGCGTCTGAAAATGCGAGGAAGGATTCGTTTTGTCCGGTGCCGTAAGCGTCTGTAATGCTCTGTTTGACTGGTGGCGCCATCTTTTTCGTTATAGATGTCGCTACTGACGCTGGTGATCGGCTCGGTGGCCCGGCTATTTGGTCAGTTTGTTAGACCAAGATATTTGCCTTGTGCACCGATAACTCTTCATTGCTCGCTATGCCCAGCACTGAAGTGTTCATTAATTGCTCCCAAGTGATATGGAGCTTGAAATTATGGAAAACCATTATGTTGTTGCTTTTGCGCGTTGTGTTGTGTTTGGCTATTCAGTTCAGCCTTGAGATTGAGGATGTACATTTTGAGGATTTGAGAGCGTTGCAGTTACTGTGAGTGTATTCGTGTATCAATGCGGCGGTTATTTTATGGACACAAATGGCCATCGTGCTGTGTAGCACGGCCAGAGTGCTGGATGTCCTTTCAAATAGTTTGTTTCCTTGTTTCTCTCGTTGCCTTGACTGCAGTTTGTATGTGTATCCTGGGTGTGCTCGTGGGCTGTCTGTCTGGTGTACTGATGCCTGCAGTGGTGCCTGCAGTGGTGCCTGCAGTGGTGCCTGGTCTCCGTCCTGCTAAGGGCAGCCTCGATCCGAGATCAGGCATCGAATCTGGGTAAAACAGGCTCAGCGTGAACCAGGTGTCACGCGGATTTGGATATCCGAGACTGCCAGCTAGCGCCTTCGAACGCGGAGAGAAACACATGAAGGAAGAACGACTGCACGTCGATGGCTCTGTCGTCGTGGTGATGAGATGCGTGTGGTACGGCGGCCAAGTGGCACGGAGTGGTTGGCTTTTTCGTATTGTGGTCACGTGCGATGGTGTGCACTAGTCTTTGTAACCGAAGAGATAAGTTTGGGCTTGAAGTTGGTGGCCTTTGGCGTTAGTCACTGGTTATTTGTGTAATTGAAGAGATGAGTTTGGGTTTGAAGTTGGTGGCCTTTGGGCGTTAGTCACTGGTTATTTGTGTAATTGAGATAAGTTTGGGTTTGAAGTTGGTTGCCTTTGGCGTTAGTCACTGGTTATTTGTGTAACTGAAGAGATAAGTTTGGGTTTGAAGTTGGTTGCCTTGGGCGTTAGTCACTGGTTATTTGTGTAATTGAAGAGATAAGTTTGGGTTTGAAGTTGGTTGCCTTTGGCGTTAGTCACTGGTTATTTGTGTAATTGAAGAGATAAGTTTGGGTTTGAAATTGGTTGCCTTGGGCGTTAGTCACTGGTTATTTGTGTAACCGAAGAGATAAGTTTGGGTTTGAAGCTGGTTGCCTTTGGTGTTAGTCACTGGTTATTTGCGGGGAGTGTTTTCGTTTTCGGAGTATTTCACTTGCGTTGGAAATGCACATTCTTTGGTTTCAGTCGGTGCGCTCATATGCCTCATTTGGTTGATTCCAAGGTATTTTTAATGTCGGAGCTTTGGTATATTTTTGTGGTGGTTAGGTGTGGCTTGTTAGTTGGTTGCGTGTGAAAAAGTCATTATAGACAAGTTATAGTCCTCACAAAGGGCGCAATCTTGTGTTGTTAATTGGATGTAGCCGAGTATCTAACCGGTTATAATGAATAATATTTACTCATATATGCATTGTTTCCCAAATAAAGCCCTATATGTTGGTAATGCACGTGTGCAGTGGGTGTTAAATACAATATACCATATATCAGTTGTGTTGTGTGAACGAAAGGGAATATCTTTCAGATTTGGATAATAGTTGATGCAAATTATGGTACTTAAAAAACTGAATGCTACCATATTTTGTTTTGTCAGAATATCGTTGACAAGTAGTTACGCATCGATGACGAATCGGGCCAGCTCGAATGACGTAATAAAGCTTCATTTTGTGTTTACTTGACGGCGACGTTCAGTATTTGCTCCCGATCGTGATAATTTTAGGTAGTATCGTGATAATTTTAGGTAGCCTCCCAGTATCCAAAAAGTGGTGCCAACTGATTGGGACCTTCTATTCCGGGTCCTGCGAAACGTTACTTTTAAACGCCTTTGCCAAAAGCCCGACCGGCCCGAACCAATTCGTATTACTTGGAGGCCTTTTTGCTGTGGCATTCATTCGTATACGCAGGAAATATTGCTGGGCTTTGACCAACACTACTCCCCTCGCTCCACAGTCCACGGTCCCCTCGCTGGCCCTTTTGGTCCGGGCCGCCCAGGCCGTTCGCATAAACAGCACTGAACTAACTCTTGAGGCTGAATCTATAAAAAACATGCCACCTACTAGCGTTTCCAGAGAGATTATTACACTAGATGAACTGGAAATACCACACATTCTAGAGAAATATACAAAGAATCGTCGGATGTCGCTTTCCTGGACATTCAAGAGTTGAATATGGGGTTGGATCACTAGCGTCACGTAGCGGAGAGGTTTTCGGTAGTAGTACGTACACTTTCCGGACAGATGGCAGCAGCTGTCGAGAGTAAACAAAGGCACTGCATTAACCGTCTGAATCTGCGGAACCATGTTATATACTGGCGAATCTGGAACAGTTTAAAGTTGGTTTGAGTTAAAATCCCAGACAGTTATGGAAAACTTCACAGGATCGTGGGGATTCCGAGCTGTGTACGGGGTTGGATCACTAGCGTCATGTGACATACTTATGGTGACCGGATCGGGGGAAGTTCAAAATATGACCTCAGGTCAAGGTCGTTTGGTGACCCAGATTGGTCATGTTGCATATGGGGAGGCGCATCTAGACGAGATAAACACTGTGGTATCAGTCACACGTCTCTAGCTCTCCCGTGTGTTCCTTGCATTTCCTAAAAATTTGAGGAGGCACATCCAAACGCTCCCCTCCCCAGTACGGCGCGGATTAGTAGGCCTAATACACTGTGCTTGGATCCATGTAAATAAAACGCGCGTTATCAGCGTTATCAGCGTTAGGAGGAAGCCAAATACAGTTCAGTCAAATTACGGCCTGACCATTTATGTTACTGGAC